>CBVK0101662922.1:0-10341 GCA_900067695.1 Picea abies
TTGGATGGTTTAGCATGTTCCTATTAATTGCATGTGTTGAATCCATGTTTCTTTATCCAAGAGAATGGAAAAAAAAATAGTAATTAGTCAAAGAGGGAGAATTTGGAAGTACCCGAGAAATGGGTACGTCTCAGATCGGTATATGGGAAAATTGTTTTGGTATTTGTTGTATTAGGTATGTTCCAAGTTAGTTTCAGAGTGTTCTTGGTGGGTGTTTTGAGGTAGCGTGGCCCAGATTGGTGGTTGGCTATGTTACAAAGTGGTATCAGAGGGCGAGGTTCCACACTGAGCATGTATGGGCCATGAGCCAACACGAATTGAGAAAATTTGTGGTTGCATATTTCATCCTGTGAAACATTTGGGAAAAATAGGGAACATAAGTGAAATCCCCATATTTTGAGTAGATTTCGAGTTTCAATGCTTTATAGTAGTTGAAGAAGTAATTCGTGGAATCTATTTGCAAGTTGCAGAGTCAAATTTGGCCATGGAATTCGAATTCATGTGAGTTTCATGGAGATTGTAAAGTTTACAGATCAACAAATTAGATTAATTCAGCCATGAGGATCAACGGTCGAGCTTCAATCACAGAATATTGGAGCAAGGCATTCCTGAAAGGTCTTCAAGAAGAAAGTTTTAGAAATACTTGGATTCGAGCATGATGTTGAGTCTGAAGGGAGGAGTCTGATGGTACGAACCAAATGAACAAGGTCCTTTCATCGCATTAAGGGCCAATCCTAGCTGTTCATAAGAAGTCAGGTTTTGAAAATGTGCTGAAACATGGCATGAGTTGAGTTCAAAAGAAGAGAAGTTTGATGGAAGAATCCAAAAAGAATGAGAGCTGTAAGATAAATTGGGGTCATTCTCAACTATTAGATCTCATAGATATGTCTTTCGAAAAAGTGTTTTTGGAAGAGCTCAGTTAGAAGAGTTTTCGACGAAGTTAGTCTGATCGAGGTAAGCTGTGCACAATTTTGTAGCCTGAGATGATCATGGCCATTGATCGACATGATTGTTGATCATCTAATCTATTGGACGATCATTTTTCCTTGGAAGGGTCGATGACATAGGAGAATTCCACGTAATTCACCATGTCAACATGACATGTCAGAGGACATGCCATCAAGAGTGGGTGGATGAAAGTATGTCATGTGTAGTCGAGTGCATGGCTCTAGGAAAAATGGTTCCCGGGAGCCTTGGGAGAGGGCTGTTGGAAGGTTCGTTCTGGAAGGGTTATGATGGGTGAAGTCTGATAGGAAATCCTGATAGGCTATCAGAGGACATGCCATCAAGAGTGGGTGGATGAAAGTATGTCATGTGTAGTCGAGTGCATGGCTCTAGGAAAAATGGTTCCCGGGAGCCTTGGGAGAGGGCTGTTGGAAGGTTCGTTCTGGAAGGGTTATGATGGGTGAAGTCTGATAGGAAATCCTGATAGGCTATTGGACTTCATATTTTCAAAGGGTCTACTAGCAAGGAAATCTCGTTTCCAATGGAGATCTCCTGATGGGAAGAGTCCGATAATGTTTTAGACTATGGATTTCGAAGACATCCGTGTACCCAATAAATTTGAAGCTTTCAGATGGGAAGGTTCTAGAGAAGAGTCATAACATGATTGTGGAGGTCTAGCCACAGCTTGGCAAAGCCAAGAAGATCAACAGTTCAAATTTCTTTCGATTTGAGATAAACGATGCAGATTGCATGTAGGAAAAAATGTAGTAGATTAAATGGAGTAGATTATGTCGGATTGAGATGAAATTTTGGGGTTTTTTCTACAGAGATGAGATCTGCCAAAGTGTTAGAGAAGGCCATTACCCATTTCTTCTTTGATTTGTCATAAATTGCAAAAAAGTGACTTTTAAAGATCTAGGTCTAGATTAAGTCGAAATTCATGGAGAAAGTCCAGAAAGTAGACACAGAAATAACCCATGAAGGAACTAAATAAGTCTTAAGGGGATTGGAATGGGGATGTTGAAATAGGCCAAAATCCACTATTCTGAGCCTCTTTTTTTTAAGGATTTTTGATATTTTCGAAGGAGGAAAAGTGACCCTAGATCACAAAACTGGAAACTTTTATTTACTCAACATTTTATACACTCATCAAGACAAACAACTTTAGTTTGGTGAAATTTTTTTAGAAGTGCACAAATTGAGAGATAACCAGTTTTCTTAAAAATTCTAAGTCTGGAAAAATGGGTGAAAAAAAGAAAAGTTGTCATTTCCAGATTGTTGTGGATTTTGAATGGAGCATCCGATTGAAAATATGAGAGTATTTATGAATTATTTGTCATTATTTTTATCTATATACTATATAAAGTTTCTCTAGTTCCTAACATATTTTCTTCTGCATTTGATAGAGGTTTCCCTTTCAATAAAATTACACTAGTGGAGAAAATGCACAAATAGGGCGAAAATGGATTTTTCAGGAAGCCATAACTTTCATCTCAAAGATTGGAATGAGGCATGAGTATATCTGTTGGAAAGATGATTGAGAGGAGAATAACCTTAAATTGTTATAATTTGGAAAATAATGATATAGTTCTTCATGAATTGAGAAGAAAAAAGACCTATAGCCTTGATTGAGAAAATTTATATAATTTGTATCATTCTAACAAAAATGATTGCTTGCACATTTTGTAGAATTAGAGGTATAATTAGATAAATTCAAGCCCACGATTGAATATCAGAGTCATGGAAGCATGAAAAATCTTGTAGAAGTTGGTTGAGGCAATAAAGTGCTGCAGGGAAAGTAATGAAAAGTGGATAAAGAACTCAAGAAGAATGGAACAAAATGATTATTATCTAGCTACTTCCGAGTGTGAATGAATTGTAGGGAAAACAAAAAGAATCCTCACATAGGACATGAAGCCAACAAGTGAAGAATGTCATTAATGGGAATATACAGGAAAATTAATACTCCATAGAATTGAAGGTAGAGGTGTGTAGATAGTTGCAATCTTGATGTGAAAGAGAACAAGGAGCTTAGAGGGAGACGTGCGAATCATCTCTATGTGCAAGGCATAGGAGTTCCTAGGAAGTATTTTCTAGATATGGTTTAGCTACCTTGTCTAAAATTACTTGGAATAGAAAGCCACTTTTGATATTAGAGTTCACAGTGGGAGTAGGATACAATGTAGAGGAATTAGGGATATAATAATGAAGGTTCTTTCACTTGAAAGGTGTCATTGAATGAAAATAGACTTCCATTGGAAATGGTATTGAGTGTGAAAAGTATGGATTCATGGAGAATTGTTAATGAATAAATCCAATAGAAAAATATAAGTAATATAATGGATGTGGAATGATTATGGATAATTTGATTCAAGGATGTTGTGGTAGTAGAGTGATAGAATGTTGTGAGTTACCTCATTCCAAGATGCTGGAATGTTTCATAAAGGTAAAGTTTGGATGTGATTGCCTGAGATAAGTTGCTGCAAATAGAGCACAATGGTTGGATTGTAGAATGGACAAGTGGAACTTGGCTAGAAAGTGTTCAGACTTGTTGCAAATGAGAAAAATGGGAGCACACAAGGCAACAAGGATTTGAAGAATTTCAGAGACAACCATCTACAACATAAATAAATAAATAAGTGAACTAAAACATAAATCCACTAGAGTGCATGATGCATACCTTGGAATTTAAAATGCATATGCATTAGTAGGCATGCTGACAGTAAATGCTTAGTGCATATGGATGTGAATTTGTTCATATGTATATGCTTGGATATGCATATGGCATGCTTGCGAACTTAGAATAGTCTGTTATTATGCAAAAATGATGTTATGACAATTGAGTATGACTAATGATGGATTATATATTTAGGAAGAATGATATAGCATGGTTAAAGGTGTAGATGCTACTGCTACTTATGATTCCCATATATGTGAAGACACATGGGGATGGTAGGAATGATGATAAAAATGATGCTTCTATAAGTACCAGTTGATTAGGTAGCATCAAGTAGGTTGATAACAACCATGTAGGTATGCATTTGGTTTCTTTTGATGCATAAATGTTGAAGGGAATTGAGGTAAGAATTCCCTTAGTTAATTTTCCAAGATTTAAATTGATATGTAATGGATGAGGGCCTAGAGTATATAAATGTTATTGATGCTAGAATGCATTTAGATAAAATTTAGTTGCATATTTTCTTACAATTGGTTATAGGATCAAAACCAAGTCAAATCACAAGACATACTCCTTCTATAAAAATGAATACCCATAGGGATAGTCATGTGTGAGACCATGATATGGTTGGATATGGAAAGGATATAACGTTGTGTGGGTGCTCAATGGTTTCCCTGTATAGATGATGTTTGGGCTGCAACCTCTTGGTCGACACTGAAGAGAACTTAGGAATTATGTTTCCTCGTGTTGTGTATGGGTTCAATAGGAGGGTATCCAAATAGTCGAGAAATATTGGGAAGAGTTTGACTGATGTGTTGAGGCATTGTCCATACCTTCCAACTCATCATAGTGGAATGCATGACATAGTTATGTGGTATTATGTAATCAATGCATGGATGCATTGTGTAGATGTGGCCATGGGTATTGTCACATCAATTTTTATTTTATTAGTAATTATTTGTTGCATTATGAAAATCATGTGGTGACAAAAATGCATAATGATAGATAATTTCATTATATTTAATATGAATACTCAATGAAGAATTGTTGTTTGTTACAATTTTGAGATCACTTTTTGGAGCTGTTGAAAATGTTACAAGTGGTATGAAAGGAATTGTTGAATGCATGTATATATTATATGGAATAGAAATCATTATGCTAACAATTGAAATGATGTAAGTATTGCTAACTCATGAAGTTGATAACAATTCAGAAGATGTTAGATACTACAACAAGAAAGTTGTAGGTTAAAGTAGCTACATAATGATGAATTATAGAAAAGCTCTGTTGAGGGAACACAACAATAAATATATTGATGGTTAGAAGAAATAAAATATTGCCTGATAATACATGTGTAGAGGATGATGGGTTCATTCCAATTAATAGTTGGATTAATGGAAGTGACATAATTTCTTTTGTAATGAATTATGTGATTTGTGAAAATTTGTAATTTCTTCCATGAAAATGTATATTTGTTATGATACACTAACAATTTGATTGGCTAAGTGTAAAGTGAGGAAATTGCAGGTAGAATGGTCTTGGATATGACAGTTATGTAAGCCCATAAGGAAGACTAATATCTATAGAAGATACAGAGCCAAACATTATGAGTAGAAAACTCATGCATGAAAATTTTATTTTCTTGTATAAAAGAGATTTGAGAAATTAATAGTTACAAATTGTTATGTTATGCTAACAACTTCTTTGGCTGAGTGTAAATTGAAGAAATTGGAGGTAGAATGGTCTTGGATATGGTATGGATGTAGGCCCATAAGGAAGAGTGATATATACTACTGCAAGAGCCAAACATTATGGGAAAAAACCTCATGGCTAGGGAATTTTATTTTCTTGTATAAAATTGATTCGGAAATTAAAAATTAAAAATTGTTATGATATGATAAAAGTTGGTTTGGATGAGTGAAGGCCGAGGAAAATATTAGGAAGAATGGACTTGGGTATGGAAATGTTGTTAGCTATAATAAATATCAATTCTTGCTGTTGCAATATCTGAACGAATTATGACTTGGAAGCTCATGCTTGGAAATTCTGTTTTCCTATATAAAAAAGATTTGACATTTATGATTGAAAATTTCTATGATATTATCTCATGATGATTGTATGTGTGTAATACATATGATATGTTGGATATTGAATTGGAAGATTGGGAAGAAGATCACTAGGAGGAAATCGAGCTCAAGGACAAAGATAATGAACAAAGAAGAGTCCAGTGGACTTGTTGCAGCTGGAGTTCCTAGGGAAACAACTGTTGGAATTCTTGGCTGAGTGCACTAAAACCTTGAAAATAAGTGTTACAACCTGAAGGAATTCAAAGCAGATAAGGGGGTACACTTCCTTGGGTTGTTCAAGATGATGGGGAATGAGATCTTGTTTGTTGGAATTATTACCCAGAATATAAAATTTTACTATCCTTATGCATGTTTTAGGTCGGAGTACCTATGTATGCATGATTCAGGTTGGAGTGCCTATGCATATAATGATTTGGATAAACTTCCTGTGAAGTTTAAAGGCCAGAGTGCCTATGTATATAATCATTTGGATAGACTGTATGTGCAGTTTAAAGGTTGGAGAGCCTAGATTTTTAATAATAAGAACATCAGTATGGTGTTTTGCACTGAGGACAGTGCTAAAAATAAGGGGAGGGGGATGTAACACCCATTTTTAACACCATGAAATAGAATGTATTATGTAAATGTGACTTAGGATGGTGAGTCGGTAAAGTTGGAAAGGAGCCCAAGTTCCTAGAAATGTAACACACACACACACACACACATATAAAATACATTGTTGCACACACACACACACACACACACACACACACACACACACATAAAATACATTGTTGACTGCAGGACGAACACATATAAGAGACAAGGGGGATATGATTCCATGAAATAGGGGGCTAAATAGGATAAGTCTTTTTATTATATTGTATTTAAACATCTTGGTTTTAATTGAGAAAAGTGGTTCATGAGTGTTGGCATGCAGTGGACAGAACCACGGTTAATCAATAATAAAACAAGAAAACCATTAGACACCGACCCTTTCAACATCACCAACAAGTAAGTGAAGTCTCATCCGAGGCATCTAGAGAGGCTGCAGGAACGAAGTTTCTACAATGACGAGTGGAAGTGAAGTATTGAACATGACCATACTATGCATTGTACATTCATCTACTGTGTGCATAGTTTCCATTACTTAACCTTTAATTTTCATTCAATATATCGTGTGCGTGAAATTACTTAACATTAATTCATTCATTATTAACTTAAGTGCATATGATCATAACAACATATATCAGTGACATATTTAGAATACTAAACGTTTACTATCATTGTGTAGTAGTCACAGAAAGTAAACACATATATACTAACAATCCATCACATGCATCATAACACACATAAGAAACAAATCGAGACACACGGTTTTAACATGGTTCACCCCAAACTGGGCTACGTCAACAACAATTGGCTTCTTATTTATTCATAATCTCCATTACAACGACGCACTGCACTTACAACAAGATATTTCAATTGACATTACCCAAACCTTCCTAAGTTTTTTTTCTACAGTGCGAGCCTAACTCCTGAAAAGCTCAGTCATAACTCAAAACATCCAAACAATTAGCCAATTATTCACTCTTACCTTCTTGTCTCTTCTCTACCCAAAAAATATTACATATTTATAGTTTTCTATTAGGGATTAGCCCATTACAACATGGTTACAAAGTGGAAAAATTGTCCCAAAACTTCTTGACTAACTCTCGTTTCTTGCGCGCTGACTCCTAATAATGCATGTTGCTGCTTTTCCAAAATGTCACATGATCTACTTCTACATGATTCCGAAAATTTATCCAAAATAGCCTACTCTAATAGGCCCCCAACACTAACATGTGGCTCGTCCCGAACCACTTTAGGTTTTCTTCCATGTCACCAAATTTTTTTGTAATGTATCCCTAGTTGTTGCAACTATTGGAAAGTTGTCCAAACTCGGCTCTAACACTGATGATC
Source organism: Picea abies (assembly GCA_900067695.1). Classification (NCBI taxonomy): domain Eukaryota; kingdom Viridiplantae; phylum Streptophyta; class Pinopsida; order Pinales; family Pinaceae; genus Picea; species Picea abies. The sequence goes on from CBVK0101662922.1 coordinate 7,651, forward strand.
CTATGGTTTCTGCATGTATTGGTACTACTGGTGGCTTACTCTGTTGTTTCTTTGGTTCTGCTATTGATTCCACTACTACCTTGGGTGGTGCCATTGTTGTCTACAACTCTTCTCTACAGCTAAATTCTTTGGCTCTATTCTACTTTTTCTTGGCTCCATGTTCTCTTCTTTCGCTATTCTCTATGGAAATAAAAATGACAATAAATTTTTCCCATTCAACCCTTCAACTAATTTTATCCCTTGGTTTCCAGTTGTTTATAAACTCATTCGTTCTCGAACTTACAGTCTAATCCACTTTCCTTAGCATTAATTACTTGCCTTAACACTTCATTAACTTCGTATCTTCGGTGAATTATACATTAGATTCTCCAACCTATCGAAATCTTCTCGATGATATTCATTTATAGCTATGCAATGCCACTTATTCGTTATCATGGTCTCTCTTTATTGCATGTCCCATCATGGATATTCTTAAATTCTTTTCCTACTTTGTTCATATGGCTTTGTCTCATTCCAATCTTCCTTCTTACATGCATCCTCCTTGTTTACTTCATCTCCATGACATTCACTGGCTTAACCATTTGAACAATACTTCTATGCTTCCTTGCAACCTTTTGTCTCTTACTTCAAACACTTTTTATTGATTTTTTTGTTTTTGCATTTGTCTACTATAATACAAGTTCTATGGTACATGTTCTGCATAGTTCGGACTAGTGCATGGAAGCATGATTGTCCCTGTATAGTTTCATCCTACTTATGTTAACTAGCCCTTCCATAAATTCTCCATTTAGTTTTTCTAACGGAACAATACCTACCTCTGTGACAAATCTTATCACGTATGGTCCTAACCAATGCATTTGGAACTTCCCTAGATGTCATAGAAGCTTACTGTCATAGAGTAATACTAAATATTTTGTCTAAAACTTCTTCTTCTTGATATGTTTTTCATGCCAAGCTTTCTCGTGCACTTTTTGAACCTTTTGATGGAAATCCATGACAAAACTATCTTCTTCTAATTCCATTAGTTTTGATAGTCTCTTTTCCCTTGCACCTGAATCTGTAATCTTTGTCATCACAACAATACACATACTCCATACTATGAATTCCATTGGCATAACAACTTATTGACCATATGTTAATCTAAAAGGAGTCCGTTGCACATTATTTTGGTCAACCTGATGATGATTCTACAAACATGTGTTCAGGTTCTCAAAATAATCTTTTACATGAGGAAAATGACTGATTTCTTCCTCTACAAGGCATGTTTTTAGAATGACGTCGGAAAATGACTGATTTCTTCCTCTACAAGGCATGTTTTTAGAATGACGTCGCAGGCTAATAGTAGTACACAATGTGGAAATCCTTGATTTCCATAGACTTTTCTATACCTGGCTCACAAGGTTTCTGTAGGCTACTATATAGGCAGGCGATGACGTTTGAAATCTAAAAGAAGAAAAAAGTTCATGAACATTCTAGAAGATTCTCCTTCTAGAAACTTCGTGAACTTATTTCTTCTTTTATCTTTCAAACCCTGCCGCACCCTTCCTATATAGAAACCCACAAAAACCCCATGAGCCAGGTATAGAGTAGTCTGTGAAAATCAAGGATTTATGCACTGTGTACTACTATTAGCCTACGAAGTCATTCTAAGAACATGCCTTGTAGAGGAAGAAATCAATCGTTTTCCTCATGTAAAAGATTCTTTTGAGAGCCTGAACACATGTTTGTAGAATCATCATCAGGATGACCAAAATAATGTCTAACATAATGCCCCCCAATGTATAACGCTGGAATGCATGACAACTAAAATACTTTGTAAAATGTATCTATGTGTGTCGGAAACAAGGAGCACACCAATCAGGAACCTGCAAACAATCAAGCATCTGCACAATATTATACCATTTTTGAGGTAGGCATTCCCATGCTTAGACTACAAGTGATTTGAATCATAAATGTCAGTCATGGCCACCAATTATACACTATGGATGCATGTCATCAAGATTCTACATAGCCACCGGGAATACACTATGGATCTATGTACTAGAAAGCTCAAATTCAGACATAGCCATGAGACATATAAAGTGGATCTATGTGTCAATAAAAATCATAAATACTCCATCGCAACCTGGACCAAAATGATGAGATCCAGGGTCCTCAATCTCGTCATCTGTAAGTACAAATCTAACCATGCGATTACAGGTGTTGAAGTCAAACATGGTAGAAGCCATTTTATTACCGATCATTGATGAAAACCGTTAACAAGTGTGAGGGAAATCACTATTGATGTTAATGACTCCCAATGTACTTTAGTACAATCCAACGAATGTGAATAAATGAGCCGAAGTCAAACACTTGATGGAATATTCCGATCAGGGACCAATGATGTGAATCCACTGTGGAAAGCGAAGAAACCTGTCATTGAGGCATGCAAGTTCTAAGGTACTAAATGCTTTCTAAGTCTTGTTCCTAGATGATGAGTTGAATTCGATAGGAAAAGACTTTTCACATGAGGGCCTTGATGTATCCCCCATCAATGACATGAAATAAGTAATAGATTTAGGGTAGAGAAAAGTATGACAATAATTCGAAACTGACACAGGGAAGGCTGACATGGTAGGAATTGACAACTGCGGATGACCGACTCGATAGAGGGCTTGTTTGGACTTCTCTTGAACATATGAATGACATGAC
>CBVK0101662929.1:0-13117 GCA_900067695.1 Picea abies
AGATAACGTTTGTTCTCATTTCCTTGAAGGTGCAAGTTGGGTACAGGAACCGTGCAAGGAGTGCGCAGGCCTGTTGAAAGTCTTAGGGTTGTGAACCTGAGTGAGAGTTGAAAGAATGCTGCTGCAGGTGTGCACAGAGTCGAAAGAACCTTTGGTACTTAGACGTTGTTGAAGGTTTTCCACAAAGAGTGCATGCAAGAAGTCCTCCTAAGGATTTGAAAGTAGAGGGAAAAGCTCAGGAAGGATAGATACTTGAATTAGTCGAAGGATTACATAGAGAAGTTGTGTTAAAGTGTTCAAGAAAGCGCTGTAAGTTTGCACGCAGGTGAATAAGTCTTCGTGGAGGGAATGCTTGATTCCTTTCACAGAATTTATCAGGAAGGAACGAATGGTTGGAATTCCAGAGGAGAAATCGTGAATCACCGTAAGCCGTTAGATCTCGTGGAGGCACAGAGAAGATATGGCGACATGTTCCTAAAGGATTCCAAGCTCAGGAGGGGTAGAGCCGTCGATTCGAATCACAAGGACTCTTGGATCTACACATNTGGTAGAGCCGTCGATTCGAATCACAAGGACTCTTGGATCTACACATGATATCGTGTATCGGAGATTCACGAGTCGAAGCTCCAAGTTGTTGCAACGAGAATTGTGATATCGTGACCCGCGATATCTCGACGAGATCAGAACTGTCCATCAATCGGGATGCGTGTCAAAATATTCGAGGAAGTCAGAGTTTGGAGCATCGGAGATTTGGGAAGCAGGATACTTTTGCAGCTTGGAATCACAAAACGTGATATCCCGACGAGAAGGCTGTGGGGCCAAAGTAGGAGTTAGTGGATGACAGGTAGAGTGCTACATCGGGGTTTCGTAGCGGGAAGTGTCGAAACATATGCATTAGGATTCACGATCCTGCAAACTCTGAAATGCCGATGGAGTAAGGGCGTGGAATAGTCAACTCCCACGCGTGTGTCAGATATCGGTGCATCGGGCATCGGGAGTCAGTAAGACGAGTTGCTTGGCATTGCGAGTAGCAAAATATCGATAGGGAAAGTTTCGACAAGAGGAATTCAGCGTTGTCTGGCCATCGGGTCTCAGGGATTCAAGAGCCCAGTGATCGACCATTAGATTCATGAAGTCGCGAGTTCTGATTTCCCGATAAGTGAAGAAAGGGGAATCGCGTGAAGAGAATCTGTGGGTTTCCCGATAAGTGAAGAAAGGGGAATCGCGTGAAGAGAATCTGTGGGTGCAGATTTTTCGATTTGGAAATAGAAGGACCAGTTAGTGTTCTTTGGGTCGAGAAAAGAGAAGATCCTGTGTGAGAGGACGTGCCTACGGGTGCGGCTGCATTAGAAATGTCTATAATTGAGAATCCTTAGAGTTTCCAGCATTGATATTTCCTGGACTAGTAGCAGTGGAGTCCTGGAGAGAAATGGAATTTTCTGAGGGACTACATGGAAAAGAAAGGGATTCATTTCTTTGGGCTGTTTAGGCTGAAGGGGAAGAGAGGTGGAAATTATGATTGTCATGTGGTTGGGATAACATGAGATTTTGTTAGCTAACTGGTGTGGTTTTATATTTGGTCTAGGACCTATCCTTGTGGATTCATAGCCCTGGCTCATGGGTGACACTATTTTTTAGAGTGAATGAAAAAAAATATCTATGGTTGGAAGGAATGTCCTTGGTATGTATCTAGTTGGTCAATGTTTACTTGAAAATATAAGTGATCTTATTGTTTTCCGTATAATGTATATTCCGCTATGTATTTGTTTATCTATGAGATGTATTTATGTGTGCATGTTTGCTGGTTATTTGTTGTGCATGGCATATTGTTCCTTTCTTGGATTGTTTAGCATGTTCCTATTAATTTCATGTGTTCAATCCATGTTTCTTTATGCAAGAGAATGGAATTTTTTTTATTAATTAGTCTAAGAGGGATAATTTCGAAGTACCTAGGCAATGGGTATGTCTCAAATATATATCTAGGAATATAGTTTTGGGATTTGTTGTATTGGGTATGTTCCAAGTTAGTTTCAAAGCATTCTTGATGGGTGTTTTGAGGTTGAAGGGCCCAAATTGGTGGTTGGGTACGTTACATACCATGGAATCCTTCTAGAGTATAACCTATGCAGTGTCAACTACCTCCCCCACTGACTTGGTCTCCTCATCAGTGGCATTTAACACAAATGAAAAATGAAAATCAAGTGGACTATACCTTTCGACTAGTTTTCTTACTTGTTATGACCTCTTTAAAACTAAGGTGGGTTATTCCACCTCTTCATCTGATTCAATCAACTCATCTAAATCATTTTCTTTGTTCCTCAGTTCAAACCTCAACTTCTCTGGATTTTTCTCTGTTATAACTACTTCATATTCAAACTTACCTTTGAATTCTCTAAAGACCACATCTCAAATTACACTATTCTCCTTGATGTAGGATCCTAGAGCTTATACTATTTCACCCTTCTTTGTACCTAATGAAAATGCACTTGACTTCCTTCTTTTCCATCTTGCTCCTCTTATCCTTAGGAAAATGCACAAATGCATCACATCCAAATACTTTGAGATGTGAAAGCGAAGGATTCTTACCAAACCATACCTCATGTGGAGTTGTGTCGACTAGTGCTGATGAAGGAGACATATTCACTAGATATTTTGTAGTATCGACTGCTTCTGCCTAGAATTATTATGCAAGCCTAGCACCACTGAGCATGCTTCTCTCCTTATCCATCAATGCTTTGTTCATTCTTTCGACAAATTTATTTTGTTGTGGGGTATATGGTGTGGTATTTTGGCATGATATGCCACACTTATTGCAGAAATGCTTAAAATACTTTCCACATAATTCACCACCATTCTCAATTCTCAACACCTTGATCTTCTTAACTATCTTTTTTTCCATAAGCGATTTAAATTCTTTGAATTTCTTGAAAACATTTGATTTTTTCCTTAGGAAATATCTCCATGTATTCATGGAAAAATCATCTATGAAGGATACATAATACAATCATCCACCAAGATAAGGGATTGTAATAGGCCCGAACACATCACTATGAATGAATTCTAGAATCTCCTTTTCCTTTGTTGCTCCAGATGGGAACCTAACCCAATTTTGTTTTCCATATATGAAATGTTCACAAAAAATGACTTCTAATTTACATTCAGGAAAACCTTCGACCATACCTTTGTTTCTCATGGCTCAAATTCCTTTTTCTCCAATGTGTCCCATCCTCTCATGCCATAAAATGGTCTGGTTGACTTGATGAATACTTGTTGAGTCAATTTGAATAGAATCATCCTGAGATGAGTCGATTCGAGTTGAAATCAAGTCAATTTAAAGAACAAAAATATTAATGTTGCTTTGGTGCATAAGTTTTTCTTGAAAATTTTCTTTGTAGTTTTTTCTCCTTTATATGTGTATTTTCTTTTTGAGTAACCTTCGTCATTTCTCTTTTTCTTATGAGGACATTAAAATATTAATGTTGCATCTAGTCGAGTCGTCATTCCCTAACAACTTGTATAGGGTTCCAATCTGAACTGATTTCATTAAAACCATTGCATCCCTAACCATTTTTCACACATCCTTCTGAAATAAAGTGTGCACTCCTGCATTACTCATCTTATTGGCATATATTAGGTTTCTTTCCAAACTTGATATATGTAGCACACCTGGAAGGGTTCTAATCATCCTATCCTATAGTATCAGTCGAAATCTTCCCCGTCTAACAATTTTTGTTGTCAAGTCCTCCCCCAAGAACACATCTCTTCCTTCATATATCTCATATTCATAAAACCATTCTCTATGAGGTGTCATATGATAGGATGCTCCTGAGTTGATCAACGAAACATATTGATTATACTATGTACTGGTCAACACTAGATACAAATTGCCTCCTTTATCTAGAGTAGTCTTTCTCTCAGTCAACTACTTCTCATTGAATATTGTACTAACTTCCATTTCCTTCGACCTTTAGTCCTTTTTGTAATGCCTAGCTTTACTTCATTTCCATCATCTTCTCATCAACTAAAATGGGGATTTAGATATACCCTTTAGTCAATCCTTCCATGTTCTTCCTTCTCATTTCTTATCAAAGTATAGATGCAACCATGTCTTCTAACGCTAATGTGGTCGAATTAATCCCTATAGCCATGACTAAGCTATCCCAGGAGCTTGGAAAAGAACATAATAGGCTAATATATTTATCCTCCTCAATTATTTTAACATATATAGATTATAACTGACTTATCATAGTATTGAACACATTCAAATGCTTAGTTACCAAACTACCATCACTCATCCTCAAAATATATAGTTTATTTCTAAAGTTACCAAACTACCATCACTCATCCTCAAAATATATAGTTTATTTCTAAGGAACAACTTATTTACCAAGGATTTCGACTAGTACAAGCTTCCTAACTTCTCCCATAGTTTTTTGGTCAAGTCATCACCTGAGACATTTAGAAACACCGAATCTACAAGACACAGTTGAATCTTACTCCTTTTCCTTCTTCGAGTTTCTCCCATTATTCCCTCGACATACCTATCATAATGGTACCTAGACACATTTCTTCCCATTGTTCTCGATCTACAAGGATATCTTCAATTTTAAGCTTCCAAAGCTCAAAATTTTGGTCATTGAATTTTTCGATCTCTATCCTCGAACTACTTTCCATTCTTCCAAGAACAAATTTAAATGTATTTAACTTATGACTCTTACTAGACCTAGGTTTTAGCTCAGATCCAATATTTGTCAATCTAATCTCTGATATCAGATGTTAGGAAATAGAATTCCACACTAAACCTACTAGAAAATAATAAGATAGATTTAAACAAGAAAGTAAATGACAAAGAAATCACATATTACACATAGATTTTACCCTAAAAACACAAATGGGAAAACAAACATTCCTTGAGCATCTTACTCTAATTTTGTCTTATTCATTCAAAATAAAGGGTAACATGACTAACCTTGGTCTACACCTAAGAAGCAATCATCATCACACCCTCTTGCTTCCATAAGAACAACCTTGCATCCAATTCAACTTGCATCTACATGACCAACAACCTCTAACATATTGATATAAATATCAACTTTTATAGTATTACAACATGCATTATTTATAGGCTTTACATTAGGAAAAAAACTAAATAATGGCACCCAAAAATGCTTATATATCCACAAAGATCATTGGCTACAAATATTGTGAATCTCATGATTTTTTTTATAGTAGACTACCAGTCAGATTACGAGTCATCCTCCATTTGGTCTTCATTTGGTTGCCACACAACCTCCTGGCGACCTCTTGTTGGCTGACCTCTTGACTTGTTTTTTATCACTTCGACATTTGAATTTTATCGCAAAGAATATAACAACCCAACATTACCAACAACATCATAATGGTAACTGAAAATTACTATAGCAATCATTAATCAACTATACGATCCTCTAAGGTGTATCTGTCTATTCAACTTTCTCATTCTTCATTTTTATTGTAAAATACCATATTATATATTATGCATGGTAAATACAAAAAATAGAAAAGGTATAAAAAATGATGTCAACGACAAGGGCCTCGAACTTCCACATGGGGAGAGAGACCCACTTTAGTGCATGAGAAAATGGGGAATAAATGGTTTCATCAAAGTGATTACCTCAACAATATTGAAGGGACTGAAGGTGGTGGTAGTAAGCATGAGAAGAATATCCCACTAAAAAATGATATTAATGAGAGAAAGGGGCAATGCTGACACATATGTGATATCACAAAAATGATGAATTTGAAACAAGAGTGCCCATCCTCAATAAAACTCATATAAATTGTTCTCATGCAAATTATCTTCTCAAGCTCCTCATCATAGAAGAAAGGATTCCAAGGGAACTGGACGAGGGTATTCATCATATAATAAGAAGTCCAGAAGGAATGCAAGTCTTCTAGAATTCCTAATCTACATGAACAATAATTTATAGGTATTCAAAAAAAATTGGTTTGAATTTTTTACTTGGCATTTCACTTCTTGTCTTTTCTTCCCTATATTACCTACATAATTTAGAACTTCTTCCTTCCACTATAGTGCTTGTTACCAATTTTTCCCACAAGTAGTGAGTTCTATAGGGTTATCCTAGGGAGTTTTTCATACTGTAAAAAACATGCAGGGTGGTTGCATAAAGTTTCCATCCTACCAACTGACTCATTCATACCTTTTTCACATACCCCTGGTCATAAACCCCTAGTAGTCTTAAGTTGGTAGCCAAAATTATGAGCCTATAACTTGAGTTTTAAACCCGTGGACAATTTGTATGCTCTTGGAATTTTTCTAGGAAGACCATGTTTTTTCAATACTCTCTATGCTCTTCAAATCCCATTTCAAAATCTACACCCTTCCTCTGAAATCCCTCAACACAAAAACACCCCCCCAAAGAAACCTATAGGATACCCATAGCAACATTTTTGGGAGTTGTTTGAGTGGTGAAATATAACATGGGGTTTGGTTTTAAAAAGAGAGAACCTAAAGAACCTTCCAAAATCTATTGGAGCCCTTAGGTAGTTGAAATATTTCATAGGAATCATTGATTGGAATACTTTAACAAATTAAGAGGTTTTTATGATGAGATTGCAACAAAATTTTCCTTAAATTTTCATAACATCAGGGGAAGTATTCCATTACTATATCCAAGGTATTATAAATTTGTTTTGATGAGGCTACCATAATAAAAGTTTCAATCTTTCCCATGGGATAAGGAAGAAAGACAAGAAGCCACCAATGCCAAGAAGCTTTTCTTCATAAGCCATGAAGAACCAATGTAAGACAATAATTGTGTTAAGAGGTAAATTATTCTTGAGCCATGGCCTGAGGTGGCCTACCACATCCTTAAATACATTTCAAGTGAAGGAATTTTAAGTGTCTTTTATGCCTATCATTTTATACTCCACCAATTGAGGAACCTCTCCCACAAAAAACTAGAATAAATCCTCAAAATACCTTAGTTCCTACTATACTGTTTGAAGGAGATGAGCACAAAAGTAAAATGGGATAGGAAGGAATCATTGGAACAACATGGCCTTATCATTTTTATAGTCTATGAGGCCTTGGAAAACTTGGGAGAAAAATTCTCATGGGAATACTTTGTGGGTATGGATAGGTAGGCATTTTTGGATGCACATGAAGCTTTGAAAGAACAAATTCCTATAGAAGGAAGAGGAAAATATCACAAGTCACTCCTAATTTGATAACCCACCTTTATAACTCCATATTTATCATTGAGGACTCTTCTAGTCCTACATATAATCCACAAGGGGAGGAAAAACACCTCAAGAAGAGGAAACACCAAGGGAATAAAATGCACTAGAAAGTATCCTCCTACACCACACTTTGCTAGAATTAGAAAGGGTAAAGGTAAAGTCCCTTCAATGGAAGAAGATGGTAGAAGAGAAAGACAATAAAGGAAATAAAAAAGAGGCCAATAAAAAGGAGATATAGCAACATATCCAACACCTACAGGAGAAAAAATTATGAAAATACAGGGAACAAACCATAGTAAGAAGTTGATGTTGGAAAACTAATCATTGAAGAAGGAACTAGAAGAAACCAAAAAATCGTTGGTTGTTGAGAATTATAAAGTAGATTTTATGGGAATATTCCTGAAAAAGACAATTCAATTCTCTTAGGAAGTGATGAATTGTATCCACCTAGCCAAAGTGTACACATTGTTCCTTAAGGAATAGTGGTACAAAATTTAGATAACCATCCTAGAACAATAGGTTGGTTTCACCATTGATACCCCTAAGGAATTTTTGGAAATGTACTAGGACAATGGCATAGAAAAGAAGCCTAGACTGTGTGAATTCTACTTACACAAACTTACCCTTTCTCTCACTCCTACAAATGGAGTCCCAATACATATGTAGGTGATGTCCAATTAATGGATTTGGAATATTGGTTGAGAAATGAGAAGATTAGATTGGTTGATATAAAGAGGTATAGAGAAGATGAGCTCCATATCCCTCTCTAGAGTAGGAATGTGGTTCCCAAGCTTAAGGATATATTGGCCATACATGACACCATTTCTACAGATCAATATGTTACCCCAATATGGGAAGATAAACAATTAGATGCCATGTCACATATTAAAGACACCTTGATACTTATAGGATAAGAGGAATCCAAATATTTCCAAAGTATATGGAAGTCCTTGACCCATGGTCTCCAAACCAAGGAGCCACACTCTCCCAATGCTCTATAGGTTGCACTCTTTAGGATGCCCTTGTACAAATAAACAATGAGGAAATTGAAGGTAAAGTGGGTCAGATTAAGGTTCATCCCCTCTCTTATCCTTAGTTCTGCATCTCTATGTTGATATAAAATAATGTTCAAGGTCTAAATGATACCATCATGACGATAAATACTCTTGCATTTTTATAGAGGTGGTACTCATCTTTTAATATAATACATATTTACAAATCCTTGGAAATTGGTAAAATAACTCAACATATCCCCTCATTGATCACAGATGAACATAACATGACTCTTCTGAGACCAATAGTGATAGATGAGGTGGATCAAGAAATTAAGGAAATGCCAACAAGGAAATCCCCTAGACCATATGGCTTCACCACGGATTTCTTCCACCATTGTTGGAACATTGTCCAAGAAGAAGTATGACATATAATTGAGGATTTGCATGTCTTATGGGGAGTCCTTCCAACTCTCAATGCTACTTTTCTCACCCTCATCCCCAAGGAGGAGTGAGTCACTCACCTAAAAATGTTTTGTCCAATCGCTCTTTCAGATCTTGGAGAGTGTAATACTATCTCATGACTTAATACACTCTTTGAAATCCACTCACACCCCTGGTATGATAATCGAATTAGAACTTTCCAAATCTTTTGATAAGCTCAGCTGGAAATACATGAGATCCCTTCTTCTTGCTTTTGTATTTACTAATGAATGGGTTAAATGGGTTCTTAACCTCACCTCCTCGACTTTCTTCTCTATCTTAGTGTTATAGAAATATTTTCCTCACCCTATGCAAACTTGCACATGAGGCCTTTTTCCATTTCCCTATGCAGACTTAAAGTCCCTTTTTGCAAATCCCAGATCTAAAAACATTATGTTTCCACACATACGTGCCCTACCTATTGTACAACATGCATATACACAGGTTGCACCACTACAACTTGCGTACATCGAGTTTTGTGGTCAAAATTAAAAAAATGGTGTTGGGTTTTCATGTCACATCATGAGATCCATGATACTTGACCTTCCATATACTGGAAATGCTCCGACTCGACCCTTAAGTTCCACTTGAAGACTACAAATGGCCCAAATCCAAGCTATGGAAAAGAGGAGAAGAATTCAAATTTGAGAGAAAAGTTGCTCTGGAGAAATTATTCACTTCATATTGAGTCTGCATCCTGTTGTCCTTTTAAGTCTAAACACAATGTTCAACCCCCAAGATCTTCCCTACATGATTGAGAACTCCATTGTCTCTCTTATATGATATTTCCTTTGGTGGAGGATTGAAGTGGTGGAGGCCCAGCTATAAGGGACTTAGTTTCTCAGTTCCGAACTGTGCCGACACAAAAGTTTGTAATTCATTCACTTCTACTGATTACATTTTAATAGAAATACTTTTTTTATTGTCCAATTAATATCTTGAAAATATTTGAATTGTTATTCCATGATCGTATTTGTTATGAATGTTGATGGATTATGCTATTGAATGTGCTAACATTATATATTATCACCATATGCTTGCATTTCTTTGTTGTTGAGGACAATTTGTAGGTGTATTTCTTTGATTCAAGTGCTCAACAATGGACTTCATCGAACGTTTGGATGAGGTAGGCCTTTTATCTTGTCTTGCTAGCATATTTGTTTATATTTTATACATGGGATTAGAGTTTATTTCTGCAGTCATTTCCTTCTATTGTGGTTTACCCCTAGCCATAGAGATATTTTCCTCGTAATAAAATTGGCGACCATACTGGGGATATAATCTTCTTTTTCAGGGTTTGGAGTGTTTTTACCCTTAGATTTCTCTAGTTTGTATTGAGTTTCTTGTCGTGTGACTACTTGAAATCCTCTGTTCATTTTCAGTCTATGTTTCTTAGCCTTCTCCTTATCCTGGCTGTGTTTTGACACATATACATGGGTTTTTTCCCGACAGTCGCGTACATATGCATGTTTTTCTTCTACAAGAAGCGTATATACATGCTTTTCTCTTGAATAGTCACGCACATCACCCTTTGTTTATTGGTTGTTGGGTTTGATGGTTGTTGGGTAGGTTTTGATGATTTCTAAGTCTTCTTCGGTTTCTATTATGACTGTTAACTGTCTATGGAGTGACATGAAACCTTTCTTTGGTTGAGTTTTTGGGCGATGCCTTTCTCATCATCCTTTTCATTTGATTGTCCTTGCATCTTGGGAGGGGTGTTTTACTTCTTGATATCCTACTTGGTTTGTCTCTATTTACATACATTAGAGTTTTTATATCAAGTTGTTGTTCAATGCTTGCATTTTCATTCTTTTATATTGAAAATACAAAAATATTAGGCATTTTTTTGATCTTTTGAGTCTTTATCATTGATCTTAGTACATGTAAAGAAAGATTTCATTTTATTTGGAATTGCATAACTGAATTGAGAATTGCATTTTGAAAAGCATATCATTTATTAGGAATTGAATTTAGGACTTTGAATTGTATTCATATTCATTTATTTTACTTGTTGAGTCATAATGACATCACATCTCCAACCTCTGCCAGTCACGCTGAGAGCATGTCACCAACCATTGTGAATGACATTGGGGGAATTCATACAATTGAGAATCCTATACGTGTAAGACGTAATCACAAGTTTCTTTGTAGGATTTGCAAAGGATATCACCTTACTCATTTGTTTCCTTCTACTGATGGGATACCGGAAGCGTGGTCCTCACCTAGGGGCCCTTCGGGTTCGGAGTCATCTTTAGTTTCCCAACACTCTATTTCTCCTTTGATTGACATGGCAATCATGCCAATGCAATCATCACCTGACCCCACTCCTATTTTTGAGGGTGGTGAGTCTCCTGGCCTTGTTGTCTCACATCCTATTCAACCAACGGTTGAAGAAGTGGTCGTACTAATGCAATCTTCGGTCAATCCAACTCTTCTTTTGGAGGGTGATGTGTCCTTCAACCATGTCATTAACATTTCTAGTACTACACCTTCTCAACAAGAGGGAGTTTTGCCCTTCTTGAGTACTCCCCCTCCTAGTCTTGGAGAGGTTCCCTTTAACTAGGATGGTATTGTGGGCTATCAAATTCCTCCTCCCATACCCTTTTAGGTAAGAAACGTTCTTTGATATATCGTGGAGAAGGTAACCTCCGCTAGCACTTTATCCTCCTTGACTTGGAGAGCTTTGGGTTTTCCCAAGATTGTGTTAGCTATTAGTAAATTGTTGACCCTTCACAAAAATCCTGCACGGGAGCCTTGACCTCCTCCATGACATGCCACCTAGAAACCCCCCAATGATTCTGATTTAAGCTCTTTTCTGACTCGTCTAAAAGGAGAAAATATTTCCAAGTGAATTTATCTCTTTCACGCTCGTTAATTGGACTTGAAAGGTCGCGAGGTTGATTTAAGATCTTTTCCAACTCGTTTAAAAAGGAAAAAATATTGTCGAGTGAACCTGTCTCTTTCACTCTCGTAAATTGGATTTGAAAGGATGTCTATTTGGTGCAATTTTATCCCTTTTTCAAAGCATGACATGCCACCTAGAAACCCCCCAATGATTCTGATTTAAGCTCTTTTCTGACTCGTCTAAAAGGAGAAAATATTTCCAAGTGAATTTATCTCTTTCACGCTCGTTAATTGGACTTGAAAGGTCGCGAGGTTGATTTAAGATCTTTTCCAACTCGTTTAAAAAGGAAAAAATATTGTCGAGTGAACCTGTCTCTTTCACTCTCGTAAATTGGATTTGAAAGGATGTCTATTTGGTGCAATTTTATCCCTTTTTCAAACCAAGTAGACTAAGATTACGAAAAAAGGACATTTTTTGGCATTAAGTTATAATTGCATCTCATGTCCTTGCTTGCAGTCTTGAGTTTATTGTCGGTTCTCGCTTTTGCGTTATAAGCCTCTCACCTTAGCAATTTGCATCATCAGCCAAGAATAGCCTTGTTTATATCCTTTGAAACTTGACACCTTATACCCAGGAGGAAACATTCCCCTGAGTGTCCATATCCCACATGCACCTCCTTGCATTGAGCATAGGTATGTTCCACTACTGGAACTAGTTTTTCTTACTTGCGACACTCGTTTCCTCCTCTGTGTCATGGAATTTATTTTAATATTTAAAAAAAAAATACAGTCGAGACGTAAGTATTATCTTATATTGGTAGTAGTCATGTCGCCTTTGAGCATAGCACACAATTTTTGAGTCCACTTGTAATTATAATTTTGGTTTTAGCATAGCCTTAGGAAGTTGAGCTCGTTACAAAGAGTTTACTCCCCCAACTGGTTACTCTTCCAGTCCCTATGGAGATTTTTATTGATGCGTCCTACATCTCAAAGTTTCATCATTGAGTCTATGCTTCCAGAGTCTTCCATATGTCTCATGCTCTTGTTCAAATGATGTCTATCAACCTCTATCGGCCACTCCTCGGAACTCTTGAATTTTCATGTTGGTCATACCCTCAATGTGTCTTAGAATCACATGAATATGTATTCCTATTGCGCACCTTGGTCCTACTTTCCTCATTGGTAGGTAACCTTGAACCCAACAGTCAACATTTCATCATCGTTCATTGACTGGGTGGTTTCCCTTGTGCTTGACGGTAAGACATCTATTCGCACATTGGGATTCATGCAATGTCTTGGATGTCATTATCCTTATTGGTGGTTTCCTCTCCTTTGTCAGCAATTTTCCTTCGTGTATGTTATTCAAAGGGTATTTTTCATGTCCCTCTTGTATCTAACACATGTGAAAGACGCACGGGGTCATTGGTTCGTGAACATGTTCTTCGTTTGATTTGCTCAAAATCATCAAGCTCCTACTTTGTACCTCGTGTGAATGATGGGAGATTCCTTAATGCTCTCCTTTCAATAGGTCTCCTTCCATCGAATTCAACTCATCT
>CBVK0101662966.1:0-12327 GCA_900067695.1 Picea abies
TCTTCTTTGATTTTGTCACTTCACTTTATTATTTAAATAATCCTTCTTCACTTTGTCACTTTACTTTATCATTTAAATAATAATTTCTTTTTTGCAAGATCTTTGACTTCTTTAACCTTTTGGGGCTTCAAGCCAACATATGAGGGTCCCCCAACTTCGTAAGGTCATAAATCTCAAACCGTGAGGAGTTATGTGATGTTACACATACCACCAGAAATGGCATGACATGTACTATCCATATAGAATAGTATTACCTACAAATATATCAAAACTCACACCATTATACATGAAACAACCTTGGGTCCATTACCCAAACCTTTGTGCTACAGGAATTCGCTACCAGACTTTCTTCAAGGGTTGACATCAATGAAAACCAACCTTAATCAACAACACGAATACCTCTGGTGTAAACCAGAGGACTTTATAACAACTCATCTGATGCATACGCTTGTCCACTGGCATACTTTATACCAAATCCTCTAGTCCCATCGAAAAATTTCATACTTACTTCTTTGGTGTGTGCATTAACACATCGACACACTTAATATAATCCCCTCTGATGTACATCGGATAAGTTCGTACAAATTGTTTCAGTTTCAAACCTTTAGGTCTTTTACTAGGATAACTTTCATTATCAGTATGGATTTTGCTCTGATCTTTTCACTGAGACAAATGTCCACGATGTTTTCTATCATACTCTCATCCTCGGACGACGATATTCCACCTAGCATTAGCTCAAGTGAATCCTCAAATACTTCACTATTGGTTACTTCAATACGCTTATTTTTATGTACATATCTTACCATTATTTTTATATTGCTTAATTTTGTCTTCGGACTAATTGTGTATCTACTTGGCAAATTCAGATATGTCCCAAAGGAAGAAGGAAACTAGAAAAGCACCCACAATGGAGGCCTCCAAAAGCGGATGTCGATATGAGGATGAACTTGACATTGCAGGAGCAATATATAACGACATTAGCGGATTCCTGGAAAAACGGGAGGATTCACTTAAATGGGGTGACATATACCAAATGTTCAAAAAGTAGAATTTCATCATAGATGTCAAGGACGAAGAAAAACTTAGGATTTTCAAGAACATCAGAAAATTTGGCATACATAGAGTAGAAACTCACATTGTTGTGTTCCCTTGTGTCGATGTTCTTGCATGGATCCTCAAACACATGGACTTAGGAAACATGTATATCTACAATGTTAGAGGGGATCCTATAGCTTCATTTCGGCTTGAATATCTAACAAAGTTTCATCATCTGGAGAAGGGCACCCAAAAACTAGATAGCAAACTTCTTGATGAATTCAAGCATACATCCAAATATCTACGACACATTTGGTACAAGCCAGATAAATAGTTCAAGCTTAGACCTACTGGAGGATACCCTACAACCGTGCTAAGAAAGTTGTATCAATACATGGTGGCCATAATCTACAGATTGTATGAAGAGGTAGATGCTTCAAAATTCTATTTGTCATATATGCCTCTGATCTATCATTGCACGGACGAAGGGGAATCATTTAATTGGGCTGACATCCGGAGCGAACTTAGCAGAAGCCATCACAACAATTCTGGAAGCCCAGCCTAGAACCTTTCTGGATTTTCATATGTCCTCAAACCTCATGGACATAATGTGTGTTGAGCGCCAATACCTAAAGATGGGATGTGAACGACAACTATCAGGCCCAACCATACACATATATTGCAAGGAGTTCTGGGAGCACAAATACAAAACAAAATATTATAAGATCTGTCAAAACTTACTGGCTCCATTGTACAATTTCATCTTTTGCTCGTCGACCCTATGTATGACCGACAAATCATTAGTCATAATCAAGAGGATACAAGATTGGTACCTGATGTAACATGGCACATACATCAGGATATATGTGGCCATGAAAGCACCACATCTACTACCTTGATTTGTCACAGACAAATTAGTGCTCCAGGAGGTAGCCTATCAAACGATAATCAATGAAGTCGGGGGAATACTCTACAAGGATAAGAAAACTATATGGCCTTTGCTCCCATTATGGGTTGGCACTTACTCATTCAATGACACCAAATAGTACCAGGAAGAAGTGGATGCACTACTCTCATACCACTTTGAGGAGGAGAGGTTCAGGAGGAACAACCTGAAGAAAATAGTCAAGGAACACTTTAATAAGCTTGGTGTGCCCTAGGAATATACTTCATAAGTTTGGGAGCATGAAGAGGTCCATTGCAAAGATAGGAACTATGATGAAGTGTTAATGGGTCTAAAATGCTTGTCAAGTAGATGAGGGAGAACGCCTGATGGTAGGTCCCAATTAGACCCACTCTAGTTTGGTGTAGCTTTTCCCACGAGTTTATGGGCCTCGTTGCCACTCATAATTAAAATAAAGAGAAGGGGAAAGACAATGGACTTCCTCCCAAATAATTCTAAATAATCCTAAGGCTAAACTAACTGAAAGGAAACTAATATAATTATAACTAATTATAACCTATCTCGGGAGCAAAGCTAAAAGAATGAGTATAATGAAAGGTAATATCTAGACAACATAAATAGTTCATGACAGCCCGGACATGTTATCACAATAATATTGCAGAAATAGTCTCAAATAATTGAAAAAGAAATCTCTAACATCATCCTTGCATGCATAAGAAATCACAACATCATAAGAATCTTGAATACTAAGCACACAAATAGTTCATATGATCAATACCCAAAAAACTTAAACCACAAATACAAGTGTAGAATAGTCCCACAAGCACTTGCAAAAAATTCATGACTTCAAAATGCCTTATGATCTTCATTACTTATAAATAATAATACCATTTTTTGTTACAAAGGGTAAAAGTCCTTATTACATCCTACGAGTTCTCTTTTATAAGACAAGAGGGAGACTCTTAAGTTCTAGTGGCTATTCATTTCCTTTTCTTTTCGTTTCTTATCTTACATTTCGAATTTCTCTTGTATTTTTGAAAATGAACATATGAGCATTACAAAATCTAAAGAGACTAATGAAAGAGTGATTATTTTGTCCTTAGACATTTCATAAATGGTATTTCTTTAAAAATATTATCCATTCGCCTTATTCTTGTCCTTTTTTGTTCCTCGAAATATTCTTGGGCGTTCCTTGTGTTTTTCTGCTAATTAATATCACAACGTATCCTTCCCCTCTATCCCAACCATCCATCATGCTCTTGCTGGTGCAATTTCAGCTCATGTGGCTTCAAATATGACTGGTTGTACACATATAACCCTCATTCTTATTAAATTCGGTCCCACTCTATGTTCTATAACTTTGGAGGATTTTCACTCTCAATCTACTAATATTTTTTATGCCATCTTACTCTTCACTCTTTCACCTTGCCAACAAGCTATCACGTGTCTGATTTCGATGTTTGTAGCTCCGGATATGGTTGTTTGAAGTTTGCATAGTCATTTTGCCCCCAAATCTATGGCCTTGTGTTCTCTACAATTTCTGAGTTTTTCCATTGTTGTTCAGGTCTGAATACCTCTGCCACGGTATTCCTTTTCACGACACCTTTCCAACGAAGAATCACTAGCTCCATTATGACACTTGTAGCTCGAGTTAAGCCCACTTGAAAAACGACACTCAATAGCCCTTGATCTACCTATGGGTGAATCTGGGTCGTTGATCTTTAGCCCTTGTAGCTTTGGAAAAATTCATGTTTTGAATCAAGATTAATGACAACCATTGATTCAGTGGGGAGAGTAAATTTTGGCCCTTCGTCGGAGGGAGCAGTCGTCGGAGTGCTTGAGGGCAAGGTGGTATGCAGTGATGGGGTTTCGACGACAAGGGGGACCTCATGTCATCAACCACTGTCAATTTCATTAAACAAAAAGATCATGACCATTAATTGGGACATGTGGTCATTAGAATGATTGAGTATGAGGTGGAAATGAGACTCTGATGGAAGGCTCTAAAAAATCAATAGGAATTGTTGATCTATCAAGAGGTGAACCAGAGAAACGTGATCGTTGATCAGGGCGTGTGACCGCTCTGAATCTTAACCATTGATCGGAGAGTGGGGAGAGAAATATCGACCATAGATATCGGTGGGTCTTTCCTAGGCAAGGCCAAGAGGGAAGGTGATGTCATGACGATAAGGGGTTCCAGCATGTCCAGAGAAGGACATGTGGCAATGCGTAATTTTTAGAAAGGACCAAATCAAGATCCCATCAGTGTTAATCCTTGGGATCTGTGTCTAAATCACATCCCTTAGATATATCAATTGAGAGGTCTCAATAGTTCATCGAAGGAGTGTTGGTCAGACTGAGTTGCAGTTTCAAAGAGGGAAGTAATCCGACAAGAGGCATTCCGAGGGATAATTGGGTCATTAGCGGAGGGTGGCTGTGAAGAAAATATGACTATTAAGTTGTCAGAGAAGAAATAGAGTGACGACAGGGTAGTTAGGATGATGAGGATGCTAGTTGGGCAGTGAGAGTGACTATGATGTTAGGGTGGAAGTTGAGTTTTCCTGAGAGGTGACACATGTCAGCTGGGGATTACGTTGGACTAGAGTGGGCCCAATCAAAACATGGAGGACTGTAGATTATGGCTTTGAATATTAACCATTGATTTATCCCAGCCAGTAGATCTCGGCCATTTATCGGAGGAGTCTTGGTCGGAGTGATTGAGGACTCCTTAAGCAAATATACTCTGAGAACAAGGGACTTCGAGAATGAATGAGGGTCATTGATCGAGCAACATGTGAAATGCAATCTTAACCGTTCATCGAAGGGGGGTCATATCAGAAGTTGATGTACTCCGATGGAGAATAACTCTTACGATGAAGAGGATAGGTGTCGACACCTAGTTGGCTAGGCCCTGATGTCCTTTGATGATGTGTATGGTTGCATCGATCCACATGTCAAGTGGAGGATGGGTCCATGTGTCATGTGGGTGAAGTGAAATGTGTTAGGGTGATTTAGATTTTTGAGACAATGTTTAGCGTTGAGTCCTAGGTGACATGTGTCATTCCAGGTGGCGAGTCGTGGTAGTGCCACGTGTCCAAGGTGATATCTAGGGAGGTCATTTATATTTAACTTCTAAGATCCATCAGATCTGTTAGAGGACGTCATCGGAGGAGGATGGGATTAGAGTGCTCGAGAGCCAGGAGCGATGGAGCTTCGATGATGAAAAGCTCTGTGAGCGTCGTTGTCAGAGTCTAGGGTCAGAAGAATTGGAAGAAGATATCTGGGATAAGTTCTAATGATGATGAGGATAGGTGGTGGGTTCCACATCATCCACGCCAACTCCAATTAGAATGACATAGGAGAGAGGGAGACATGTTGATGCCACATTCCAGTGAGGTGGAAAAGATGTGTTTTGGCATAGGAAACTTTGGGAGGCCATAAATTTTGATCTGGGACTCGGATTTAAGTATGGTTATAGTCGTTGGAAATATCTCGACGGCCATAATTCAAATAATATGCTTGGTTAGATGAACCAAAAGAATAAAATAAGAGGAAAACTCAATAGGCCTTGGGCCTATGTTTTCAAAGAAAGGGAAGGAGATCAAGGGATTCCCCCACATGCATCTCAAGGCTAGAGCAACCATGAAGAAAGGAGATCTTGCTAACCTGTTCCTACAACCAAAAAAAGAGATGAGATCAATTATGTGATTAAAAGACACTCATTGATGCATCAAAAATATTAGGTTTCCTTGCCTTTAAGAAAACTTATGAATAAGTACTAATATTTTGTTTGCAAAATGAAGAGAATGAAGAGGAGAGGTTTCTCAAAGGAAATCATCTATGGCATGGATTTCTATAGATAAATGTCATGATAGATGAATGCACCTAACTCCCAACACAAAGAAAGGATCAGTGGCCTCATGATTGAAGTTAAGCGATGATCAATATATGAGAGTACAAATATGAAGATGTTAGGCACAACATGCAAGCAAGAGTATGAAGACTTTGAATAAGTTATTTATAAAAATGATTAATAACTGACATCATACTCATTCAATACATGTAATAGATCATCAAACCATGCAGCCACATAGGATCATCAAACACTTATGAATATATAAAGGTATAAAGATAACATGTCAATTCCATCATAAAAATGTCAATTAAAAATAACAGGTTAAGAAGCATTATGAAGTCATTTGAAATTATCAGATCAAAAGGAATAATCAACACCCATCAAAGATATTCATCAATCAGGGTAAAACCCCCAACTCCCTAAAGGTAGTCAAAGAGATAGCATTAGGCCCAAGTAGTAGAAGGTTAGGCAATAACATTGAAATTTTAGTTGGGGGGGCCTTTCCTTTCACTTGTAAAAGAAAAAGTAAAGGGTACTTTTTGTGGCCACAACACAAAGTAATCACAATATGACAAGGAAAACATATCTGAAGGATTGTCGATGAAGAGAAGGTGCGAGAATAAGCCATGAAGAAAGTAACAAAAGAGGCAACAACAAATACATATGTTGAAAAATGACAAAACTAAAGCTAAGGCTAAGGCTGATGTAGTTGTATCCAAAGTAGAGGTTGAACAGAAAGCAGCAATGGAAAGAGCCATAACAGAAGCAACAACAGTAGAAGAAGGGACACAGAAGGCAGAAATGGAAGCCATAAAAATGGAAATTGAAGAATAGTGGAATAAATACACTGAAGTAAGGAATGGTGATGCTCAATCGATGGACACCAATATCCCATTGACATCGACAACATGTGTCAGTGGACATACATGATTCACTAGACTGGGTTTGGGACTTTGTACTCCATTCAGACCAAGTGAAGTACCCAACTTAAAGAAGTTCACGTACGATAAGGCCTCGGGCAAGATCGTGCAAGATAAAATAAGGAAAGTGCCAATCATAGGGGGTAATGTGATATCAGTACTCACGAAGACCCCAGTGATGGAAAACATCAACAAAGACCCAGTTGCCATAGCATCTACTGGCACAGATTTCATGACAACAACAAAAGATAATGTCTGGAATATACAAAGCCAAAATCTAGAAAAGGATGCACGAATCAAGGAGCTAGAGGAACAACTCATACGGGTAAAGGTTGATGAGGGTAGCCTGCAAAGATTTAAGGCTAGTGTGGAGAAGGTCATGTTGAAACTAGAAAATACCATCATAGATATGTATGCCCACCTGCACATGTTCCAAGAAATAGTGGCCACCATCATGGAACAACATAGTCAAGTTCAAGCAAAAAAATACCCATTTCAACAATGTTCGGGAAAGCATAGACGATCTTGATAGGTGGATCATTGAAAATCTAGATGCACCAATCGAACTTCCACATCCCTTGGCGTAGAAAGGAAAGTTGATCTCACTGCACTTGATCGTTTCTAGAGAGTTGGGCAGAGAGAAAATAGAGAAACAACCAGTTCAATGGCGATTTGTTCCCAACGACACAAAGTTGCTCAGGCATCACTGAAATAATTTCATCTCCCTCCCTTAGAAGAGCTTGGGAAGAATCTCATCACAGAACAACTTATAGATAAATTCCAGCAAAGTACGAACCATAGGTGAGAAGTAACTGAGTCGACCTCCAAGGTGACAACAGACTTAATCAAACAACATCTCATCCAACCCACCAAAGCCCGCACTATGATTCAGGATTTCATGGCTACTATGGAAAAATATATGCAGACTCTCAGTGACAATACAGCCATACATAAGGCCGCTCTCGAGGAATTTCCATACCATCAATTCATGGAACTTTATGATCAACTGGAAATTTGGAGAAATACATTTGGGATAAGAGTGCATAAAAGGACGAAATATCAAATCCAAATTTGATGTCAACTACGTCCTATTTTGTCTTTTTCTAAACTATATTCAATTTTATCCTTAGCTTCACACATGTCAAATAACTACTAAGGGAAACTGAAAATTTTTGTAACTTCTTCTTGAGGAATACAAGAAGTCATCCTGGGAGTTAGTAAATATTTGTATAAATAAAGGGCGAAGCCCACTTTCAAAGTGGGCTCTTCAAGCATTGTATAGACTCGAGAACTATTTCAGGGAAGTATACTGTGTTAATAAATATGAAGAAGCCCTTGATGCCATATTTTAATAGAGAAAGAAACTTTTGTGTATTATTGTTTGTTGTGAACTATTTCCGGTAGAATGTTTGCTACTCACATGGACTGCAAGGACATTTTTTGCTTATAGACTTTGTTGGCGCAATCTATGTTTTTCTTACATTTTTGTTATTCTTTCTCATTTTAAATGTCCTGAGCATATGAGTTGTGGATGTATGCAAAAATATAATTTAGACTTTTCTGGTTATATACTTGTATGCATGTGTTTCTAACTGTGCACCTTCATGACAACTATCTGATTGAAGTTTCTACGTAGTTTAGTTTCATCACATCCCATTCAGTTACAATAGTTTGCTCCTAACTACGATAGGATAAGTTAGTGGTAGATTATATTTCTTTTTATACATAGTCTTCATCTACATATTTTCATTTCATAACCATCTATCTTCCACCCTCATAACCAGTAATGGAATTCGGGTCAGAATCCGGATGGGTCTCCTAAACCAAACAATGTATAGCCTAATTGGGGTTGTGTACCAGGGATTACCCCTCACTATTGTTGGGCAATTCAACCTCGTCAACATGTCCATACATAGATATATACATATATGCATATAAATATATACACACATACATATACATATGTATATCTATATGTATGTGTGTACACACACACACATATAGAGAGAGAGAGAGAGAGAGGTGGGATAGTTTGAGTGGTTGAGTGTTATGCACTTCATTTAGGAGGTCTTGTGTTAATCCCTTGGGTTGGCTACCTCTATTGCATTGCATGCCTTGCTAAATGTCCCTAATGGGTTAGGCACTATAATCAGGACCAACAAGATTACACTAGGTACAATCCACAAAATATGAGGAAGTTCCCAAGGGGTTCTCCATGAGGTTTTCTTTGGAAAAAAATAAGAATATATACAGGCAAATACATATACATAAAATAGTATAGGTGATTTATGAGCTAAGTGTCACATGTGTGTGTGTGTGTGTGTGTGTGTGTGTGTGTGTGTTACACAAGAGTTGGGCTATGTCAAGAAAATCATAAAATGCATCACTCTTTTAAGGAGAAAATGAAGGAGCAAAGACAATATCTAGATTGATTCAATGATTGGAATTTTGTAAATCGATTGGAAGCACTTAATCCTTGAAATTCCTCTTTTACATCTTCCTTAATAAAATATAGGATCAGTAGAGAAAACGAAAACATTTGGTATCTAAAGGTTCGATTACCTCTCTTCACTCTACACATGAGCTTCTAATTAGCTATCATGTTCTTTAGCAGTTGAACTATTGAAAATATATAGCTTATTCTCATCAAAACTAGGAGATTCACATGCTTCATTCTCCTTCAGAGTTTCATATATTGATTCATAACAAAAAAATGTATAGCCTTATCATTTTTTGAATTTGCATTACATATCATGCCTTCTTTGACCACAAAATTTGTTTTATCTTTTTGGGGAATCTCTTCATGTCCTTTTAAATTTTCCTCATGTGAAGCACTTGAGTTCCATGTGGAAATTGAAAAATATGCCTTTGATAGGGATAGACTCTTATTCATATACATTGGCATTTTCTTTTCTCACTCATCAACCACAATTTCCACAAGGCATCACCTCTAGAGGAAATTCTTCAACCTTCAGAGTATCTTACATGTTACAACTTTCTTGTCATGCTTGGAAGTTACAATATGATACCCTCTTTTCTTTGGTTCATCTCTTAGTTCATCATCAATCACCCGAAGCTTCCTTTCGAGTTCATTCCAATCAGTAGAGCATGCATGATATTGTCAACACATATCAAAAGGAAAGATGGGATATCAAGAAACTGATCAATCCTTCAACAACTATTATTTCAGTTGGTCAACATCTGCATCTTGTTTTTTCAACATTGGCTATACCAATATGTTTCCCCTATCTATTGAAATCATTGGATGCCAATGCTTCTTTGGTTGGGAGGAATGATAGGGATCTTAATACTTAGGCATTATTTGGTATGAACCTTCTTGTTGTTGTGTGATTATTATTGCTACTATTATTGTTGAGATCTCTTAGTTTCCTAGGCTCGTGGAGTAGCTGAGATATTCTCTCCAACTATCTCCATTATTATGTTTACTTTATAGTTTCTAGGAGCTTGTCTCTATCGTGGTTGAAGTCATATCTCTATTATTATGTTCAGTTTCTAGTTTTTAGGAGTTTGTCTCCATAAAGTCATTTTTATTGATGTATAACTATATAAGCTTGGTTTTTTATTAATAGAAGACAATTGAAGAATTTTATTTCGCACCTCTAGTGTTGAAATTTGTTAGAGAGGGATTTTCCCACATCGTCATCACAACCAACATCTTCTCGGAAATATTAATCAAGAATGTTCATTGACTACTAAAAAAAACTATATTACTCCAAATAACGAACCGCACAAGCTCTACACTAGGATGATAATTTAGACACTCCAATACTAGGAGATTCATATATGAACAATTGTCATTGCTCTACCTTTGGAAACCAACCATTATCAACAACTATATCAGGGCATGTTCCATGTTGTCCAAGAAGTCGTGTTTGATTCATAATTTCATTATCTTCTTTATTACTATATTCCTCTTTGAATGTCATTTCAAATGAATCCAAAGTGGAAATGCTACCCTTTGTAAAATCAAAATATCATGCCATGATATCTTCTTCAAATTCATAAACAATTTCACAACCACATCCTTATAGTTAATGTCGAGATTATGAACAAACACAATATTCTTCCAAATGATTCTTCACATAAACATTATTATTTCCTTAGAATTTTGGAATCTTTCCTCTACATCCATCTAGAAATGGTTGAGGCTTCCCATTTATAGTTATAATATCTAGTGGGGCACATCACCTTGCCAACCAACTTATTTGGTTCACATTAGAATCCATGGAACCAAACTATCTTAGGTACATGTTATGTCAAAAATTAAATTAATAAAACCTTCCAAGATTGAATGAACATTCTATGCACTTGGATTATGAATGCTCACCATTTCCTTTTGGTATATTCTATGGGTGTTCAACTGGTGAAAAATATTCTAAGAAGGATCTCACCCTGATAATTTTCAATGAATTCCAACTTGAAAATCCTTATTTTGTGGAGTCTCTGAGTGTGATTATTTTCTCTTAATCATTGTTGTCTACTCTTATCACAACGACAAAACAATAAGGATTTTTTAGCTCATAAAGAAAATGGTTGTGTCCCTTTGTGGAGTCACCATATGAGAAATGAGATCTTCAACAAGCCTATGTTCATCTTAGTGATGTAGAAAAACACCAATTCCATGGAACTAGACTTGTCCCTGGTAATGGAACCATATTCTTGTCTCCCAAACTTGTTCCTTTATGATATCAAATCTGAAACACCACTTGGAAAAAAATTGGAGCAACTTAGAAGCTATGCCCATTATCACCTCAAAAATTCTTCTCTAACTTTAGATTTGTAACTTTGTAGTTCACAAGGGAGATCCTTGGTCGATATCCATAATTTTCACTAAAGTTCATAGGTTGTAGTATAACATATCAAAGAATAACAATGAACAAAGTAAATGGTATAAATTTAGAGAATTAAATGGATCTAAAACAACACCTATCCTTTGGGATCATGGAATCTTAAATTAACGTATAGGGGTGTATGAATGTAGAATGTTGGTATGGCACTCTATTTCAACTAATGAATATTTTCAAGCAAATCAGTTAGACTATGTATATTGATGCTACATGAGATAAATCTAAGGCAAGGAATAAATTTCCGTACACAACTAGAATTAAGAAAGGACTTAAGAAAACTTATTAAGCTTAGGTTTTATTAATCAAAGCTTCAGATTTATAATGGTTTTACAACAAAAACTTTATCTTTTAAATCTTACAAAGAGCAATAGGAGACCAACAAATGAGTCACTACTTTTCTCCTATCTGACCTGAACATCCAAGGAGTAGACATTATGTCATGTGAAAAATAGAGACATATTACTCCACTCACAATCTTGATTCTAGTGTTAACATCATAGATCTTATCTACAAGAAAGAGTAGAAGAACTAGGAGGAACTATTGTAGTCATATAATCTCCAAGTCCTTCAATGAAAATATTATGATTGCATAACCCTCAAAATCTTATTTCCTTCCTTAGATAATTCCTCGAATTGTCTAGAAATCCTACCATTGTTTAATTCCAATCCCATTTAGAGTTAGGAAGCCTCAGAAGCCTTTGTGAGCGGCGTATAGAACTTTGGAAGTTGGCATGGTTTGAGGTA
>CBVK0101662993.1:3822-15242 GCA_900067695.1 Picea abies
TGGAAGGGTTTTTTCAAAACCCCAATGAAAACTTGGCTCTCAAGAGCACTCCAAACAAGAGATCAAATCATAATATGAGGAAGGTGAAGTGCTACCCTTCCTTTATACATATCTGAACCCCTTTTAGATCTTTCCTCTTTTGACCAAATCCACATGACCCTTATTTCCCCTTTTAATTTTCACTTAAATATTAAAATCACTTTATAACCATTTTTAACCCCCCTTTTTAATGTCAGAAAGTGATTAATTGGATTTTAAGAGATTCTCGAACGTCAGAAGTCCCTTTTCTCATCATCCCAACCTTTAAATATTTTCATCTCGATTCCAACGAGTTATTACACCAAGGTATTCCCTTAGATAATATGATCTAAATAACACCATTAGTGTATTTAATTAAATTATACTCAATAATAACCCCAAATTACAAGAATCATTGGAATGCCATGGAACTAGGAATGAACTGTGTGGAAGTGATCATGATGATGAAAGATGGTAAATAAAATAGGATGGTACTCATATCCTCCAAATCCTTCGAGCTCACTGATAACACAACCTCACCCTTTTGTTTTGATGACATAAGCCTCAAACATTATCCTCAACTGCAAAATAGGGGAACCCAAAAATGGGGACATTATAGTCGCCCCTTCCCAAAGATTGATTGTCCTCAAGCAATGCCATCATGACTTGATGCTCCGTCAACTAAACCAAACTAAAACTGGAAATAATAACAGGGTCCCAAACCAACTTGGAAGATGTGAACCATCCTTCGCTCAACGCATTATCTGGAAAGGTACTGACATAAGAAACCTCATGAATATTGTTGATAAGTAGAGAAACTTGATATTGCAACAACTCGTACAACTCCTCAAATAACTTCTCAACTAGGGAACCAATCTCAAGAAATCAAAAATTGGTTATCACCTCTGTGTCAAATATTAAACTGTCTAATACTAAAATTTGAGGGTCCTAAGATAATCTCAGAAAGGGGCCACCATTCTGACATTGTGACACTTTGATCATAATCGTCTGATCGTCATTCCCCGTCTGCATCCTCCTCTCTTGGAACTCCAAGATGAAATATTTGTAAGGGATGAACCTACCACCATGAGTAGTGTCCTGCATAGGCATCCATATGAAGGCACTACCTGCAAATCTACTGCCATACTTGATCTCGAGTATCGGAGAAGGAAGTATGTCCTGATCACTAGCCATGACTTCAGGCTACTCATGGACTTGAAACATATCTCCACTAGATAGCTATGTCACCTGTGCTTCCCCATACTCTAAATAAATCACTAGGAAATGCGTGAATTGATAACTCTTTGTATACATATTATCTTCCCACTACACCCTTGGTGAACCTGTGATGAAATTTGACAACATTCTCTTCCACTCTCACCTAGAAATGGTCAAATACTACATCAATCCTGTGGGATGAGTGTGCTTTGACCTACTCTTCTTCCATACACTCTTCCATATATCCCCCTATATCATATGTGAAACCCCTCCATGTGAACCTCTCTTGGGATTGTCTAGATGATGTGAAACGCTCTTTGCTCATAACATTGATCTGTAAGGTGTTATCACAAGAATTCACCTAAAAACCCCCGATAAGCTAGGCAATCACACGCTGCAAAAACTTAGTCAACTCCTCGGAAGACCACTCCTCCACATATCTAATCCTAAACATATCAAGAGTAAACTCTAGAAAGTGAAAATTGGACACCTCATCTGTATTGGATGTCAAGTTATCAAACACTGCTATCCATTAGACCTAAACTAATCTCCACTGCACCCCTCTGATCATGACCATTTTATCACCAAGCTTAGACTGTGCTCTACTCTCTTGGATCCCTAATTTGAACTCACTATCTTGGATCATGTCTCACCAAAGCATCTTAATGAAGTCAAAGTCTATCAACCCGTGGATATAATCGATCATGGGTATCACGAGGGAAAATATATCTCGCCATATAGAAAAAATCTGAATAACTCCTCTCATAACATCCCCACAATGATGCATTCCAATCACCGACACGACCTTGTTAATCATCCTCATCATCTGAAGCATTTTGTCACTTCGATGAATGCCAGGATCCCACCACCAATTTGGAAGTCCACCAGTCCCAATGATTGATGAAATATCTGTCATGAACCAATCCAACAAGGTCTAGATCTCCTCCTATGCATTATATGCCCTGATCACATGGTCCAAATGAAATACCCATGTAATGGCCACAATTCCACATGTATTATCCAACCAACTCAGGTGAACCTCCCATGTCCTATTGTATGTAATGAGGGCATCAAATAACAACAATAGATGGTTCTACCATGGCCTTCCTAACTATAAAGTGACTATTTCATTGTTCAACCCCAAGGGAATGACCAAGAAATCATAATGAAGTGTGGAAGAATACCTATGAGTGTCATGTTCCCTGTCCCCCCTATGGTGATATCCCAAATGTATATTGATCATCAAAGGATATGTTTCTCCCTAAGGCTCACTCATCCACTCATCTATCTTGAGTAACCTCAACTCAATGGTATGCTTGAGGACTCTGTCAAGAGGTTTCCCTGGAAGAAATGCTCCAAAACTCCAATGTACACTATCATATGCCAATGAATACCCCTGCATATTGTTTCCTATCATTGAATCATCATGTACCATCATGTATCATGTAGGTACTACTGTATCCATCACTCTACTAATATCGCCTAAACCTGGCATGCCCATGTCTATCATATACATGTCCATGCAATCCATGGATGCATACACTTCCTTGTGGCTTGGTCCACAAGGAATGTGCTCAACTATCTCCTCCATATTTGAGCCTTGAGCCTTTACTAGCCTCTCCAACTAAGGTGTCTCATGATCCCCACAATGAAAACATGCACATGGTCAAAACCCTTTGTGTCAAACCTCTCCTAAATCACTTGCAACTCTAAATGTTGCTCATTCAAGATCGTCATAAGAGGCTCCTTCCTTAAATCATGAGTTCCACTCACGCCCTCGTGTGTCATGGATGCCAAAGGTGATGGAGTATCTATTGTTTTCAATGATGAATAGCATGCCAAACTTAACTGGTAACATAGCTCATCAACCTCCCTTTCCTTGTCTTCAGTGAACTTAAAAGCAAGGTCCCTATCCATGAACAACTACAAGTAATCAAATTTCATCTGCTCTAGTGCTTCTTTTATGATACGTAATTGCGGACTAGTGACTCCATTTGCAACTCCCTTTTGTCTCTCCTCCAACTAGGTTTTCCACATAAGGTCTTCAATAAACTTATGAACATTATCTTCCCTGGTCAACACCCACACAATTTTCTCCTCTTTGATCAATAGTTGTTTCTCCAAATCACACAATGTTTTTTCATTAACATGGCGTGGGTTGTCACACAAGGGTCCAACTGACTCACTAGATGATACCATGCAATGATGAGACTCATGCAAACTGTCATCCTCTACAATATTTTTGATATGTTCTCATCCACCAATTCATTCCCTTCGTTGTCATATTCTGGTACATTCATGCCTGCATCCTCATACATGTCATAAATAGGATAAGGTATTGAATCCATGTCATAGTTAGGTTCTAGAAAACCCTCATCATTAGAATCATATCCATCCAACACACTAGTGTTATCGACCTCATTAGTTAGCTCAAATGGTATATCATCGACTATTGTTTAGTCTTCCTCTATTTACACATCCTCAACATGGATAGATGCATGCTCCTCCACTTGTCCTTCATGCTCATCTCTCTTCAATTTATCCCTTGTTCCTTTAAAGGAATCCTCATCTAAATCCTTGGGCCAACTTCCATACTTAATGGTGTAATAGCCTTGAAAGGACAAAGTTGCACAGATCTTCTCACCCAATGCTAGATACTCCCAATAGTAAGGCATGCATTTAATTGTTTCTAGCTTCCTCGAAATTTCATCCACGAGTTCCTTATTTTTCCCCAACTTCTTAAGCCACTGCATCTTGGGAATTGAAGGGTATAAGGTCCGATCACTTAACGGAAACAATATGAAAATGTATTTTTATTGATTTCCTTTCAAGGTGGTAGGATGCACAACTCTAATACCATTGTAATATCCCCAATAGAGATAGAATAGGATATTATGTTTGTTGTCCAATGATGTTTTTTCTCTTTGTGGGATTTTGTCAAATACTTTGTATTACATATGTTTTTCAATTATTGATAACTTTTTACAAATAGTTTGTGTGTGTTCTACTAGTCGACATTTCATCAAACATGTAGTAAGAAATTCAAGTAAACATATAATAGAAGACATAACATTGGCATTTTTATTATGATTGGTATATGAAACACAACAATGATAGATCCCTAATGGTTTCTACAACAACTGCAATACAATAGTAAACACTATAGAAATCAAGTCAAAAACTAAGATAATGTCATAATCTCCTAAACTGAAGATGGTTCTTCCCCCAAACTTCCTATAGGTTGCCGCCCATCCTCAATCCAGCCTCCCAAATTCTAATAGGTAGCCCCATGACCCTCTCTCTTTCGTCACAGCCTACAAAATCCTCACAGTTCCACTCAATTAGCTCATGGCTCTCCTCAAGTGCCCCTCGTGACCCCCTCCTATGCTCCACAGATATACAAAGGAGTGGTTTGGCCCCTCAAAAGGATATCGTGGCCTCTCCTTGGCTCTCAGACTTACTAAAGGAATAATTTTGAGCCTTCTAGAAACCCCCATGGGCCTCACATTCTAGAAACCCCCATGGGCCTCACACGATGCCACAAAACTCCAACCAAACCCCACAACCTCCTCAAATTTCCACGACCCTACAAGAAAGGCAAATCATCCCCTTAGAATAACTCCAAGAGCCTCCTAGACAAATCGTTGCACCTCTCAAACTGAAGATAACTTGCAATAAGAAGAAGCTCCAATGGAAATCTCGAGTGGATTCCACTCTTTGTCTATATAGGGTGGATATTGCACCACTGAAACCAAACTCAAGTGGAAGGGTTTTTTCAAAACCCCAACGAAAACTTGGCTCTCAAGAGCACTCCAAACAAGAGATCAAATCCTAATATGAGGAAGGTAAAGTGCTACCCTTCCCTTATACTTCTCCCAACCCCTTCTAGGTCTTTCCTCTCTTGATAAAATCCACATGACCCTTATTTCCCCTTTTAATTTTCACTTGAAGATTAAAGTCACTTTATAATCCTTTTTAACCCTCTTTTTAATGTTGGAAAGTGATTAATTGGATTTTAAGACATTCCTGAGCACTGGAAGTCCCTTTCTCAACATCCCAACCTTTAGATCATTTCGTCTTGATTCCAACAAGCTATTACACCAAGGTATTCCATTAGAAAATTTGAACCGAATAACACCATTAGTGTATTTAATTAAATTATGCTCAATTATAACCCCAAATTACAGGAATCATCAGAATGACATGGAACTAGGAATGAAATGTGTGGAAGTAATCTTGATGGTGAAAGATGGTAAATGGAATAGACTGGGCCTCATATAATTCCTCCAAATCCTATGAGCTCACTGATAACATAACCTCATCCTTTTGTTTTGGCTGACATAAGCCTCGAACGTTATCCTCAACTGAAAAACAAGGGAACCCTCATTACAGATCAAGTTCAACGTAATATTTCCAACTATGTTGTTCGGCCTTGGGAAGAAATACAATTTAACAAAAAATGATATGGTTTAGGATGTTATAAAGGAAACAACTTTCATATCCTGAATTACTCAAAACTAGTTAACTTTGTGAGTGGAGGATTTCTTGATAAAAGGACATAAAAAATCATTGAAGAAAAACTTGAGTGTCAACATTGTCATTGAACTAGTCACATGGAGAATCAATTTTTTGATCTCCATCCTTGTCAACATTGTTGAAAGAATAATCATTCATTAGATAGATGCTCCAAATGAAACAAACTACAAGATTAAAAATTCATATGGATGGATCAACCCTTGGAAATGGTCATCAATAGCCAAACATTTATATCAGTCTTGCCTTATAATTCAATGTCGAGTAAAGACACATCTTGCAACAGATAGTGAAATGAATATGGTACTCTCTTGCACCTCAAAGGAGGGAGTACAATGATGAAACTCTTGTGCACCTTAAGTGGGGAAGTGCACAACGATTAGTGGTAAACAAGAACCATCAAATCAAGTGAATATGGTTAGTGGTCAACCAAAAGTCACCAAATACAATGATGATGTATCTCCTTTTAGTTTAAAAAGGGGGGGATATATATGGTTTTCAGACTTAAATTTTCAACAACAATAAACAAGTGTCAAATGGATAACATCAATAGTACGTAGATGGAAGACTTGCACAAATAAATTGATGACTGGAATGTTGATTGAGACTATTTTGTGTCATTTTTGAGACAAATAGTGTGGACATTTTTTTCACCTAGATGGTCATTCAAACAAGGAGAGGATAGCTACTTCCATCTGGATTGTAGCTCGACATTTGATTGATTTGTTAAGAATTTTGAGAGATGTGTTAGATTAGTAGTTGATTCACTTCTCATGGTTTTCTCTCATCATATTGGAGGTCACATCAGTGAAAAATTATAGACATTCTTGCTCACATGATTATACATTGGGATTTTCTAGAGTTTTTAGCATCCAAATTTGGCAGTTTTTCAGGAAATTATTCATTGAGGCTCAACTCAAGAGTTTCAACATGAATACTTGAAGATGGTATCAGTTTATGCACTTACTTTGATAGTATTGTTTTTTAGACTTATTATTGATGAAGGGAATGTTATCCTATGAAAACCTGTACAATCACAAAGTCTTACACCATCTTTGTATATTTCACATTATGGGATATAGTTTTTATCCTAAGTGTGTTCTAGATCCTACTTTGCCTCTTCCTTGTCTTATCTCTTGATGAGGTGTCAATGTGAGAGAAAATCAATTTTTAGAGGTGGCTTTATTCACGTATTATATATTTGTATCATTGGAATGAACACAAGGAATAGATTGTGGCTTAAATATTTTTCTAGCAAGTGTTTGTCTCTTGTCATGTCTTGTGTTATATTTCTTAATAGGGAATGTTTCGAATAATTTAGTTGAGGTTGAGTCATTATGGTGTGGTCTCTACATTGCAAAGGATGAAGGTTTCAAGTCTATGATGGTATTTGGGGACTCAATGTTGATTATCAAAGAAATGGTTTCTCTAGCCATCTGTAACATCCCCAATTTTAATCCATGTAAATTATAATGTAATTTTGCAATTGTGATTAGGCTTGTGAGATGATATGTGTTGGGCTTGAGATCCTATAATGGTTAATGTGGCCCAGGGCTGAGCTATTTAATTGTACATTAGAAATATTTAATAAAAATAAATCGTTGCTTGTGATACAAGAGGGACAATAATGATGGGGAGCTATGATTCCACAAGAGAGGGGGCTAAAGGTGGGGTCCAAGGGGTTCCCCATTTCTATTCATCCAAGCCCATGTATTATTAATATTTATCTCCTTATAATTATCAAAGGAAGCATTGAATTATGTAAGAGTGGTTGGTGGGAAAATTATTCTCACTAATTTATGACAACATGGGCTAAGTACAACCAGTTTTTGGGAAATGTGAGAGTTGATCTTGCATGAGAAGAAAAGGAAATTTGAGTGCGTTTTTGGGATAGTTTTAGAAGCCTATTTTGGGCAGCAAGAGGGGAGTTGGGTGCTGGAAAAAGAGAACTAGTCATGCTATGTTTGAGAACAACCATGAGATGGATGATTTTTATGTGAAGAGTTGGGATCTATTCCTATAAATGTATTTCCTAATGAGGAAATGACTCAAGAACCTTGTGAAGTATATTGTGAGCACTCTTGGGATAGATGAGAATTAATGGAATCCCCATCTAAGATATTTCTTTCCCAACCATGTGCACTTGAGACCTGAAGGGAAGTGGGATAGGTTGAGGGAAAATGTGGCAGAGAAGGGGATCTCATTCCTTGAGTTGTGTAGGTTGAGGGGAAAGAGAGTTGGTGGATTGGAATTGTTATCGAAGTTATAAACCGAGGTTTTGGGATGTTGAGTGTGGAAGTGGATAGCTAAGAGGGCCAGAACTCATTGTGGAATCATAGCTTCAGCTTAGGGATGGCTTGATATTTAGAGAAAATGAACAAGAAGCCTATGTCTAGGAGGAACATCCTTTGTAAGTAGCTAGTTTGTTTCCCCATTAAAAGATAAGTTTTATGTTCTATTTCTCATGTTAATTCCATTGTGTAATTTTTTATTTGAATGTGGTTCTATTAGTTAAATGATTTGCATTCTTGGAGTTTAATATTGTTGTTGGGTGCATGTAGAATTTAGGCCTATATCCCTTTGTTAAAAAAAAAAAAATGGTTATGGAATTTTAATTTGTTGTTTAGTAGGCTAGGTTCTTCAATATTCATTCGATCATGAATATTGAAGAGCGGTGGGAAGAACAAGGCAGTGTCCATTTCTAACTAAATTTGAATGTTTTTTTTGAGTTGTTTGTATTTTGTTTCAACATGTTAAGCAAGCCACTAATATAAATATGTGGAACTCCTATTTGGAGGAGGTGTTACTGATTATAGATGTTACTCTAGAAATATGTATAGTTATGTTTCAATTTCTAAACTCTGTAGAATGTAATCATTGTTAGCTTCAACATTGTTACCCTCCAGGCTAGGGGTAACTAAGGAGATGATGTCTTGAATCCTCCAGCTTTAAGACATGGAGTGTCAAGAGCCAGATGATCAATTGAGCCCACTGTGAGAAGACATACCCCTTCCTCTCCACCACACATCACCATTCTTTGATAACAGCACAACAACGTCCACCACACCAGTTTGGCCTAGAGAGGACAACATGTCTTGCTTCATGAGGTAACAAGTCCAATCTCATGGTAAGTGTCACTTTAATAATTGAAGCATTTGAGCATGTTGCAAAGAGTCCTTTGTTGATTATGAAAACGTTTGTTTGGAAATTATATCGTTTTCCTCATTTCACCTTGGTGGTTGACATGGTTTTCTAGTAAGTGGGTCACCCTCGGGAAAAGGGTTCCGCTGGGGGGTCTCCTTGAAGGGTCATCATACCATTCCCACACATACTTACCACTTTCCATGCCTATTCACTTTCGTTTCCTCATCTTTTGGGTTTTGGGGCTTGTTGACCCCAAGAAGGGCTTGCACCTCATTTCATGGGAAGAAGGGGCTAAAGGCCCAGAGGTGTTGTGGCTAGAAAAAATTAAAATCCTTAAATAATCCTTCTAGATGCTCGCCCTAAGGTACTAATAGAAATGATACGCTTCTCCATAAAAATCAAGGACCTTTTAACAAATAATTAATAAGTGTCCCACTTGATGGGAGAATGCATTTGTAGTGTCTTTTAATTTCCTTGCATATGGCACTCGGTGTGTTCTAACTTCAAGTGGCATTGGAGTGCACTTTACTTTCCAATGCACATAGCACTCAATGTTTAGACTGCAATAATGAATGGAAATAAGGGCTTGGAAAAATGTTGCATTGAAAATGAAGGATACAACACACCCTCCACAAAGTAAACCATAAATGAGACAATATGATCCCTTGATATGTCAAGAACCCCATGCCCAAAAGTCTTACCCCAATCCACCTCATTCTCACCACATGACTTAGAGAGGGTATTCTTGGGACACATTCCTTGAATTTGGATTAGTCTACCCAATAGGGCACCATGACAACCCTCCCATACTTAAATTTGGAAAATTTTATAAGTTATTTGAGCATTTGTTTAGTTTGAAAAGGGGGGATTCAATGCACATGTTTGGGTGGTTTTTTTATTAAATGTGGCTTACTTGGCATGATTCATGTGACTTGTGGAGCCTTGGAGGGCATACTTGTTTTTCTT
This sequence comes from Picea abies, assembly GCA_900067695.1. NCBI lineage: Eukaryota > Viridiplantae > Streptophyta > Pinopsida > Pinales > Pinaceae > Picea > Picea abies. The sequence goes on from CBVK0101662993.1 coordinate 13,702, forward strand.
TGCAAGACCTTTTTTAGTGAAAGCTATCCATGGAGGAATTATGCCATTTTGACCTTCATAGGGGGTTGAAAATCCTTAGGATGGACGACATACCCCATAGGCTAGGTAGAGCACCCCATAGCTATTGTGCACATATGATGATGGAAATTTCCCTTGGAGGCACTATGAAAACACTAGAGGATGATTCCATAGCCCTTTGCACTTGGAAGTTGGCCTTTGGAGGCCTAGGACATCACTTCCTAAGCCCTTGATGTCATGTGGAGGATGGGAGTGATGGTTCCGTAGGTGATGTAATGTGATTTTAAGGAAGAAGATGCATGACATGACACTCTAATGCATGGTAGATTGACACATGGCCTTTGGAGGGCCAACGATCTGCATCTTGAGGCTCAACATCTCACTTTTATGCCTCATGTCAGCCTTCTAGGGCATGATGTCACCCTTTTTAGGGATTTACTATATGTAATTTTTATATTTGCAAATTGTAAGGGAAAATAAAAGGGGTCAACCCTCTTTTGATTTATTGTTGACAATTTTAGGTGGACAAATTGGTTTAGATGGCCTCATATAAATAGAAGCCATCTCTTTTTCATTTTCACATCTCATCACTTGAAAATTACATACTCTTGGACTGAAATTTTCGCCTTCCCATGGAAATTCGCTATCTCTTGTCTCTTGTGCAAAATGGATGGAATACTTGTCTTTTGGTCGAATAAAGGATAACGACTTCTCTTGGATGGTTGTTCTTGGTAATTTGGTAGAATATTTGATAAGTAATGGTTTTGCATGCTATCTCTTGGATTAAGTAAGGAATTTATGTAATTTTGTGTGTTTTTTCTTGATTTCAAGGTTATTTTGTCAAACCCTTGGAGGAGTATAAGGGAATACACCCTCCATCAAGGAATTTCTCTTTTATTGTTATTGAAAAGGCTTAAAGGATTGCTACAAGGAGTAAAAGGGTTTACACCCTTGTAGTAATACCTTGCTAAGGTTTATCTTCTCTAGGGAGTAAAATGGATTACACCCCTAGATGAGTGCTAAACCCTAGCTCATAAACAAGAGACTCCATTACCCAATATATAAATAAACTAATTCTTGCATTGGAGATTGAATATTGTTGCATTGGTAGTCTTGGTTTAAATATTGGAAGCTTGTATACTAATTGCTAGCTTAATTTTCCAACATCATACACTTGATTTTGATGGTTTAACATGCAAATGTCATACTTTCTTTACTGTTGATATATATTTCTATACTTCTGCAATTTTGGGACAACAAGGTTTCTTGCTGATTCCCCATTGGTTTTAAGGCTTCTATCAACATATATTGTCTTGTTTTGGCAAGTCTAACATTTTTTTACAAGTACACAACCTTGATAACCATTTACTAGCTCATAAGACTCTTTCCCCAAGTCTCATTCTCATCCTTGACTTTGACCTATAGGGGTACTCTTCTAACTCCTTGTTTCTCCCATTGCAATCCCCCTAGGGTCACCCGAGAAGCCTCCCTTGTGTTGGACTTATCCTTCACTAAAACAAGGG
>CBVK0101663032.1:0-11318 GCA_900067695.1 Picea abies
CCTCCAGTGGACATACATCCTGTTACATGACAAGTTCAAGGGGGAGTTATTCTTTCATATTTTATTTTCCTTATTTTTGAGGGTGTACACGGGTTGTTTTAAACACAGTCGTGTACATCCACAGGATACTTTTTTCTTCCCACGTACACATAGGGATGCCCTTTTCTAAGAGAGTGCACCCACCCAAAAACTAAAAACAATGAAAAATTGAAGTATAGAAATGCAAGAGGGATGAGTTTATACTTACTTGGTTCGAGCAGAAGTTCATTTCGTCCTATGAAGCTCCCAGAATAAACTCTTCTAGCAAAGGGGTCTTTTTTACCTCTTGGTTAATTTTCAAATTGCAATTGTGAAAATGAGCTATCAACTTCTATTTATAGACTTTTTTGGCCACTTTTACCACTTTTTTGAACCCTTTTGTCATTTTTTCTTTCTTGGAAATAATTTAATGTGGTTCTTGAGTTTCTTATTGGATGTTACGATGCACTTCACTTTTGGTTTGGTAACCTTTTTGGGAGATGGGTCACTTTTGAAGGTCCTATGGTAAAAGTCATTTTTCCAAATTTTTGCATATAAGTTAGGATTCCACTTCCACTTTCTACATCTCATTGTCTCTTCCTCTTTTCCATAGGATTGATCCCACCCAAGTGCAACACAAAACCATATTTGTTGTTTTATAAGTGTCATGATTAGGTGGTAGATCCTACCTTTACATGGATGCCCTAGATAGATCCTTGTTAACTTTTGGCATCCATGCTATATCTAATGGATTTAGGCTCAGGAGTCCTTAATAGTCCTGTCATGATTATGAGATTGCACCTCATTCATCTGATGCATCATCACTCTTGGCCTCAACCTCAGGACTCCCAAAAATGAGCATACTTTATCATCACTCTTGGCCTCAACCTCAGGACTCCCAAAAATGAGCATACTTTGTTGTCTTTCAAGCTCGGTTTGAAATCCCAAAGAAACATCCAACGAGACTACATTTATGCTTTTCAATCTTGTCCAAATTAACTGAGAAAAGAAACCTCTTAGAGCCTTCTTTAAGCCCTTTTCAAACTTTCTAAACATGAAAATATTGTCGAGTGATCTTGTTTCCCTTCACGCTTGCCAAACTAAAACTTGAAGGCATGTCTGCCCGATGGTAGTTTACCCCTTTTTTGGTCCGGATGGTCAATTTTATGAACAAAGGTATACTCTAGGAGCTTTGGTTCGCTAGAAGAGTATTCTCGGGTATAAGTTTAACCCTTTTTCGGGCCTGAGGGACTAAATTTATGAAAAATGAACATTCTCCTTGGTTTGGGTTTATCACCTTTTTCGGGCCTTACAAATTACTTATGAAAAAGGAACCTCCATGGAATCCATAGTTAATCTCTTTTCAGACTCCCTAAAATTGAAAATATCATCGAGTAACCTTGTTCTTTCACACTCGTTAAATTGGTCTAGAAGAACATCTACTCACATGAGTTTACTCCTCTTTTCAGCCTGTAGATTAGGGAGGAAAAAGGTACACCTCGGGAGATTCGTCTCGCTGGGAGAGTTCTCCTCAGTAAATTTTTTACTTTTTCAGTCTAAGGAGACTAAATCTAGAAAAAGGCAGTGAGTCCATGGTTAAGCTCTTTTCATACTCCTTAAAATTGAAAAGATTGCCGAGTGATCTTGTCTGTGTCACACTCGTTAAAATGGTTTTGAATAGATGTCTTTTTGGTGCTAGTTTACCCTTTTTTTTGAACCGACTAGACTATTTTCAAAAAACGTACCCCAGTGGAGTCTTCTTTTAAGTTTTTTCAGACTCTCTAAACATAAAAAAACTACCGATCTTACTTTCTGTGGGCTCGTTAAAATCGCATTTAAGGGGGTTTCATCGTGTCTTGCTAATCACATTTGCATCTCTGTGTCTTTGGCCTAATTTCGGCTCCATGTTGCTCTCAACCAAACCTTTGAAGCATGCCTTATACACAAGACTTGTAGCACTTTGCCTCTGCGACCTGACACCTTGACCCATGGAGGAATTTTCCCCGAGTGTACACCTTGACCCATGGAGGAATTTTCCCCGAGTGTCCTTTTCCTACACATCTCCTTGCTCTGAGCATTAGTGTGTTCCTTGCGCTTAGAACTAGTATGATTGCGACACTCGTTCCTCATTTGTAATGTAACATTCTTTTATTCTTTTTCAAGATCTTTGAAAAATTGAAAAAGATAAAAGAATAAAAAAACACAAAAAGAGGGGATGGGAAATATATATTCCTTTTTGGCATACAATGAGTCACCCTTGGACAAAACACATCCTTCCATTTGTTCGTCAAGCCTTGGGATCTAATATGACCTTAGGAAGATGTTCACGCTACATAGAGCTATGTCCTCCTCCATTTCGTTACTCTTCCAAACACATGGAGAGTTTGCATTGCCTCCTGCATTGTGAACTTATGTCAATGTCATATTTACTGAGTCTGATCATATTTTTTTCTCTTTTCAAAGAGAAGTTTCACCCAACCTGAGTAATCCTTTTTTCATTTTGTCTCTTGCCCTCATGTCCGACCATCCCGAAAGTCCAATCAAGTCCTTGTTCAAAATCAATGAAGTTCTCTGCCTGATCATCAAGATACTCTTGTCTGTTCCCAAAGAGTCATCAAAGATCTCTGGGTAGTGAACTCGTATACTCACATTACACTCCTACCTGATTTTTGAATATCTTGAATTTTTTGCTCGATATCTGAAGGCCTTATCTCCAACCATCAGGCGTCGTTGGATTCTTGAAGATGGATAGTATACTTGTATATATTTGATTTTGAGATTTAGATCCACTGTGTATTGCTCAATACTTGTATATATTTGATTTTGAGATTTAGATCCACTGTGTATTGCTCATGGATACACTTTATATAGTTATATGACATGGATCTGCAATGTATTTGATTGGCATCCATGATTTATTTTCATCCCGAGCATGGGTATGCCTGCCTCAGAGAGACAATTGTTATTTTTGCATATGGCACCTCCCGAATTCTGGTCCCGGGATCACTCGTTTCATACATTGGTGAACATTTTGTAATGTATTTAGGCCATCATATGCTCTTATGACCTCACACATTAGGGGGCATTTTTTATAACCCTAAATTACTCTATATATGCATACCTGGCATTTGGCCCTCTTACTTGCATTTTTTGCCAAGCCATCACTGAGTTGCTCTTCTAAAAAACCAATTTTTTGAATATATATGCACCTTGCACCAATAATTCCCATGTACATATGTCTGCTGCACCACTACAACCCACGTACGTATGCATGTTGCACCACTATAACCCATGTATACTTGTAAACGTTGCAAAAATTAAAAAAATGCAAGGAATTCGTTGAGATTATGGGCTATTGGGTAGTTTCCCAACTAATACATCACCTATAGCCCGTCACCCAACCGAATAATCATCCTTTTTTCATATAAAAGGAGGTGTTAGGGTATCATTCCACATCTAGACATAAAAATAGTGAAACTCTACCCGTTTCACATCCCCTCCTTGCCCCAAGCATTTGCAGCCTTATTGTGAGAATTGCCTCAAAATTCCTCATTTTCCCCTTTTTCCTCCATAAGAACCCATTCCATTTCCCAAAAAGAAGGTTGAGAGGAGAAAGATACACAGAGGTGCACTTGGATATTGGTGAAGAGGAGCCCAGACCAGGTTCAATGAGAAGTAGTCGACTTTGGTTGTAAGTGATCATTATATTATCAATAAAAGAAGTACTTTTCCTGTCCCAAAACATGATGTGTCAAATGTTTTCATTTGTTTTATGTTTTTTCTAACATCTAACCCTTATTTATGTATGAAATGTATGCTTGTAGATTTATGTTTGTCTATATTTGAATGCAGGCCAACATTGGGAGGAGGTTTTCATTCAACGAATTTATCAAGCGCAAGAGGATCATCACCAAACACAGAGTAAAGGTACAATTACCTGATCCTTCTCATTTTAATTTTCTTGCATAATTCTGGGGTATTTTTGAGGTAGTTAGAGAAGTAGGATACTTTTAAACGGTTATTTATCTGCCTACATTTTAAACCCTAGTGTATTCATAGGTTTTTTTTTCTCGCTAGCAAGTTCCTGGTCTACATACTAGTTTTTTGGGATCCCTTCCAATGTGTGGATGAAGTGATGATTCCATTCCTCTGGTGGTGTCATCCTCCATAGTGTTCTTCATCTCTCCAAATTTTATGCTTGTGTCCCATGTCCATCATATCTCTGCATCTTATTTCTCCCTTGCTCTGCACCGAATCTAATGCACAGTAGTGGCTTAGATTGGTACTAGTCCTTAACTGTTTTTTGTGCGCACCCCACCATCTTGCAAGTGTTTCCTTGAGTGCAATGTCCAGGGCAAAGAGCCTCTAATTCTATAACAATTCATCTTCGTATCTTTTTAGGAATTCTTCTAAATCATTTATTCCATGAAAACTGGGAGGTTATCTTATCTCGGTACCCAATCATCTTATTGAGCGGTATATTCTTGCGCAACTTCTTGTAGACACTTCATGTAAACTATGCTTCCAATTATCCAAACCTGTATCTGAGTCAGACACACATGATGTGATGCTCCTCCACCTAAGTACCCCATCTGTAGTTGGGTTGACATAATATTCTTCGCGTGTGGTGGTTCTGTATAACTGGTTGATTTCCTCCAGATCTAAGAAAGTGGGCTCTATAAACCTTTCTCCTTCCGATGGGTTTAATGGTGCAACAAATCTGTATTCCCCTGATTCAAATGTCATCTTCCTTGTATTTAATTTGATTATTCCCTAGTTATCAAATGCCCAATCCAACCCAAGAGATTTTGGATAAGGTGTTGTGCCATCCACTATTTCTATTGCTTCAAAGTCTGCCTTAGTGTGTACTCCATCCAGATCTACTATCACACCTTTTAGCCTTCCAATTGGTAGAAATCTATGATGGTTTGATAACTTCAACTAAATAGGTGAGTAGCCTAAGGTGGGATCTCTAATACATTGCCATGTCTTCTTGGGTAACATGTTTACCTTAGAGCCTAAATCCAGTATGATATCCCCCATATTGAAATCTCCAATGTTGGAATTTAGTTTGAATTCTCTGCTTGTCCTCCTTCTCATATGGAGGTGATTGACTATTTTCTGTTCTAACTTCCTCTCTTCCTATGTGTTACATATTTCTAACATATTTTGTAAAAAAAATGATCGATCATTCAATATTTTAACATAGGATTGCAGAAAGGTCTTTATGGTACTTACTTGCTCTACAGATTGTGTTTCATTGGTGTGGTCCATTGAGGAGGGTATTTCATACATTAGTACATTCTAAGTGTGTTGCACGGTTGATGTAGAGGCAACATATTTCTTTAGGAACTTCTATCTTGCCTCCTTGAATATTTATTTTTCTTTCCTGCATCAGACTTTTTCTGTGGTTCCATATTCTTCTTCACAAATTGGTGTTGTGCTGGTTCCTGTCTTACTACATCAACTCCTGTCTTAGCTCCTCCGCGTGTAACTATGTTGATATTTCTTCCATCATCCATAGCTTCTGTAGATATCCATTGAACATTCTGATTTTTCTGGTTTCTTTTTTCTTGAATCTTCCTTAAAAGTGTTGGGGATTCCTCTGTATCATGGCCTACTACACAACATTACATACATGTCGCAGGTGGGAGTGGACATTCCCTTGCATAATGCCCCGGATGTTGGCATTTATGACATACTACTGGACCTATGCCTCTTCCAAATCCTCCGCTACCTCATCCTCCACCTATGTATCCACCTCAATCCGCTCATGGTGCGTTGTATTGAGGCACCTGATTATACTACACGATGTTATACTGTGGCTGCGTGTTTTTATATTGGGGCTGCACAATGTTGTATGATGCTATGCATTGTTATATGGAGGTGGTACCTAGTTGAACGATGGTGTAGTTTTCCCTGTCATCATTTATGCTTGCACCCTATAGGTATCAGAAGTTATTTCCCTCATCAAGTCCATTTTCCTACAATATTTATCATCATGACCTACTGATTTGCAAAAAGTGAAGTATGAATTCTTGGGTACTGTCTGGTACTTCTGCATCATTGGAAAATGATATGGATCATGCCTGTGTTTTTTATAGATCTTGCACCATGGCCCTCCCGTTGGAAAAGGGTTTGGTATCCTTGTTTTCATGTACTACGTGAAAGTTGGACTCTCATTCTTATGGTGTCCTTATGACCTGCATGTGGTACACCAAACAACTTCTCTTTTCTCTTTTCCCTTATTCTGGTTTAGTTGAAATGTGAGGTTCTTCAAATCCTCCTTTAGCTCTTCTATTGTTGGATCTGTCTTCTAATACTGGTTCTCTTCCAATTGTAGGTATTCCTGTAGAGATTCTTCTTAATTTTGAAACTTCTGCTCCTTTAGAGGGTATTTCATGTGTGGTAGTAGTGAATTCACAAAGGGTTGTCTATGCTTCATATCAGTCATGACATACTTCAATTTAGACTTCAATCGTTTGAACCTTTGATCAACCTCCCAAATAGACTCTAATGGTTTCTATTTCATTTCAATAATCTCATTCATGTACTGATCTTCTAAACTAGGCTTCTAAAATTCATTTATTAGTAACTTCTTGATATTTGCAATAGTCTGTGTTGTCCCTAGTGGACCATTTACAACTAGAGTCATGTACCAATTCAATGCACGGTCTCTTAGTGTAATATATAATTGCGCAAGTTTTGTATCCTCATGTGTAATCTTCTTTGCTTCCTAGATATTCTCACAGATAAATAAATTCTTTTCAGGGTCCTCAGATGCCTCTCCCCAAAATTCTGGTAACCTAATGGTGGGATCATGTCCTTCCATATTGAACTGTGATGAACTACTACATCCACGTGGTGTAGATACTTGACTACTACTTCATGAATTGGCTCCTCCATTTGCCACTCCTTGATTGGATGTGCTTCTTGCTGTCTTCCTTCCACTAAAATTTGGTTGTCTAAACGGTGGTGTTCTTTCTAGTGTATTAATCGCACATGGGGTTATGGGTTCCACATTGACACTGACATGAATAGGATTTCTTCCTTTTATTCCTTCCCTTGGACCTCTTTTCTTCCTTTAATATGTTGTGAATAGGATTTACTCAATCTTCTCCACAACCTGGAGATCCTCTACCTCTTCTTCATCACTTGACAAGCCCTCTCTATCTACCATGGATCTCTTCTTATTATTCATATTATATTGGTAGGGTACTCCACTGTGAATTTTTCCAGTTGTTTCCATGATCTTCTTGATATGATATTCCTCCATCATGATTGGGTCCATGGCCTCCTCCTTCTTTCCCTTATCCATCTCTTCCTCCATTCCTCCTCCTTCTTTCCCTTATCCATCTCTTCCTCCATTTCTCCACCTCTTATCAGTGCTTTCCCCCCTTCCCCCATGCACGCAGGGAAGTTTAGTTGTCTTCTTCCATAGTCATCACACCTTTGTTATATAGTAAGATATTGATTGAAGTATAGAGTGATTTGATATACCTACCTATGGGCCCCTTCAGGAACTCTTGCTATACTGCACTGTAAGAATTCATGATATCTACTACAAATTTTGTGATAAACCCTACAATAATACTGTCTAGCAAGAAATCTACTGTGCGTGTGTATTTGTTGTTAACTTGTTGTAACTGTCTGATCTCCACAGTATTCCACTCGAGATGTCTAATTCGATTCATAGGATGGTTGTATTTCAACCTCAATAGCCACTCTTGCAAAACATGAGGGAAATCACAGAAAAACATCTCATGTAAGTCGCTAAACACGTACTTGTTCAGATATTTGCGTGGTGTTAATTTAGGGTTTCTGTTATCCTTCTGTGAAAATTCAAGCTCCTTTGTTTTCAACCAACTTTCAATCTCCACCTTTGTTGGATTCCATGGTCTAAACATTCCTTTTTATACTTTCATTCTCTTCGTGATTCTTTCACAGATCCCACTCACTCAATCCCATGCAGTTCCAGCCGAAAATAAAACCATTTGTTGGTTACTACTCTCTCTTCCTACTCTTTGGTTCACCCAGGTTTAGATATGAACATGTTTCCAACAAAACCCCCTAAAACTAAAGACCCTTCTGGTAGACTAGAAGGAAACACCACACATAATGTACTACATAGTCTCACTCAATATAGTCATATGGGTGACTGCAATGCTCAAATGCTTGCAGTTTAGGAAAGAGTGGGGATCTGGGCTTGTAATTAATCTTCTAAGGCCTTGTCCTATATGTTATTTATATTATTCTTAATATTCTTTTAGCTGTTAAATCTATGCATGCATTCTAACAGATCTAACATATAACATATATCATAGATTTATCCATTCATCCCTTCATAGTCTAACTACTTACAGAAGGTAACATACATTCAATCACAACATATAAAATAGGTGTTACTGTGGTTCACCCCCTCCTGGGATACGTCCACAAATATCTGGCTTCTTATGCTCTTTTATTTCAAATTCTATAATAAATGGCGCCATGCGCACTACAGTTTCAATCATATAGTCTCAAAATAGGTTCCACCATTCTCTATAAGGCTGACTAGATCGCACCAGGCTCCTCAACCTACGATATAACCCTCAATATATAGCTACTTGACTCTCCTACAACTCAACAAATTACAAAAATGGTATCAGGTCTTACAATAGTTTCCTTAACCAACCAGAACAAAACTTAGGAACCTCTACCTAGACCTCCTAGGTACTTATTTATACTAACTTTTAGCTTATCAACCATTACATTATCTTACAAAAACCCTAACCCTAATGTGGTTAGGATTTCCTACATGCATACCTTTCATGCTTGACTCCTTTGCATGCAGCTTTTCCTTGCACATACTTCTTTTCCTGCCAACTGTCCTTCTCCAAAATTGGCCTTATCTCCCAAAAATGGGATTTTCCTCCAAATTACCCTGTGCCCAACAGGGTGACACACGATAAAGAACAAAGATAACACATGGCCCTATCAATGGGTGACATGTGTCACATTCCAGTTGGGATATAAGGCCTGTAAAAAACATGAATTATGGTGACACATGGCATGCCAAACATGGGTCCACGTCACCCTCGGTGACATTAGCGTGCCATGTCACTGCGTACAGACAACCTCTGGAAGCCTCTAATCTCGACTACCTGTGAAATCATCCATAGCCCTGAAATCCGATCTCTCACCAAAAAAATCCCACCACCCTTTATGTCCTATGGTTGAGATGTGCCCACGTATACCCATAGATCTACGACCTCCATTGCTTCACAACTTCAACATTCTGGGGTTTCACTATGTAATCTCTTCTTTACTCCTAGAGTAGTCAGCGCAGGGCTGACCATAGTCTAGATCCAATGGTCAGGGAGAGATATCGACGTGTCCCCAGATCAATGGTCCTCATCTCTTTGCAACTTCAATGTTCGGGGGTTCTACTCGCTTAACACTCATTTTCTCTTGGAGCAGGACTTTGTCGAAGTTATATGCACAAATCCTTCCATTGGTGGATTGGATGGTTGGGAGGGGTTCTCAATCGACTCCCCATATCCACGACTCACATTAATTTGCAACTCCGATATTCAGGGGTTTTGGTTTTATGACACCTCTTTTCTCTCGAAGTGGTCAATGCTATACTGACCATGATGTATATCCAAGGGTCAGGGAAGATTCGAAGTATCCTCAGATCTACAACTCACATTACTTCACAAATAGTAAGTGGGTCAGGGTTTTAATCGGTGGGAAAGATCCCATGATCATGGTTAAGAGACCACCAAATGTCGGTTAACCTCGCAGGTAACTGAACCAACAAGTTACCTTCAGTTGGTTTCAGAGGTTGTAATGTCATAGCATCCCAGAGCTCCATGGAGTTCTGAAGCCAAAAGGCTTAGCTCTCGTTGGGCATAGCACTAGGTTTCATGGTCCTGGTTATATGAGATTTCCTGAAAATTTCCTTGACCACACACCCAACTCTTTGTTGTGATTTGGTTAGGGTCATGGGCATGAGCCCTCAGTCACATAGACAAGTGGTTTAAATGATGCACACTCTATCTGAATTCTATGAACATTATACCTTATGAGCTTGCAAATACTTCGAATGAAGTGTGGGAACACTTATTTTTCTTGGAATTTAGAACTTAGAGAGTTCTTAACCTCTACACAACTTGCATAGGCTCTGTGCACCCTCGCACTACCTCTCCTGGTATTAACAAACCATTTTTCTAGGAGACCCAAAACAAATGGAAGTGTAAGCATGCATACATGAAACTGTGCCTATTTTCAACAGAATCACAATTCATTTACTTTAATTTGAGCCACTGTAGGGGCTCAAGTATTTACATGTACAAATCATGTTCGACCATATAGTTCCTTACTTGCTTAAATACACAACCAGGAAAAATAAAGAAAAACAGTCTAATCATCAAACATGCATGCACATCCCTGAAACGTTCATGGGATATTCAACCTTATTTTAAAGTTATAGTTCAGTTTCACAGGGTATGAGTATACTTATCTATTACAAGTGGCAACCATCCGACCAAATGTGGGTGTTCTCCTCTCCACACAATCGTAGGCTCCAAGGCATTCACTCTTAGCACTCTGGACACTCCCTTGCCAAGCCATGATATCGCTAGGGATAAAATCTTGCAATTCCTCAGAGAATCTCTCTCTGTCACAACCTCTGCGAGGTTTATTAGATGCTTCCTTGACATCAAGCTCGCGAACCTCATCTCTGAGGAGTACTTTTTATTTTCTCTCCTGTAACTGAAACAATCTAATCTCTCAGTTATTCTCTAAACTGGAGCTTCTCTCACGCTCTCCCCTTTCTCTCAACATATCCCGGTGGCATGCCCCCCGTGGGCTTGGTCTCCTTGCTTGTCTTCCTTTGCGTGTATTATTGCACGCCTTCTTCCTCCTCATGAAGGTTCTGGATCTGTCCCATTCCTTTTGTCTAAAGGAAACTTGGGTCAGTCTGGGCCTGCAGGAAAAACTTCCCCTTGTGGTACTTCGAGCTGACAATTTTATGTGTCCCCAGCCAGACCCTCCATGTTTCCATTCATTGGGGTAGTTGATTGTTCAACCACCAATCCTTTTCTTATTAACTTATTTCTTCTTGGGATCAGGATGAGGCTTATCATTTCAGCAAGGAGAAATTTGGGTAATTTCGACATAATGAACCCTCTCCATAACTTCCTCACTCTTTTTCCTCTAGTGATATCATGGACAGTACTTCAAGGCTTCACCCCTGTAGTAAGGTTTTTGGCAATCTAAACAATAATACATTTACATTGTTCACATGCCATAGCATG
>CBVK0101663073.1:0-11730 GCA_900067695.1 Picea abies
TAACCGTGAGGAATTATGTGACGTTCCACATACCACCGGAAATGACATGACAAGCACTATCCATCTAGGATATTTTCCCTACAAGTTCACTTTCATTCATCTCATTATTCCACAATTAAGCATGGGTTCTCTTACTCCACAAAGCACCTTCCTGTGAGGGCTTTCACAATAAGGGGACCACTTTGGAGTTCATCCATATTGACTTCTTATCAACCATGACAAAACAATAATGAGTCATATTTACATCAAACAAGATTGGGTCCATTACTCAAACCATTGTGCTACAGGGCTTTCTTCAAGGGTTGACATCAATGACAACCAACTTTAATCAACACTTTTCCTTCTTTATGATGCACTTTAATTTATGCTCATTTAATACAATTCTTTATAAGTCACTTCGATGAAAATATCCTGGATCATGTTGGTATCAAAGAAGTCATTTTAGACTTGAATTGTTGTGTGTGAATTCTTACTAGGGACAAGCATAAGCAGGGTGAAGGAACTCTTAAGAATTTTAATATTGAAGTTGGTCATGCATCCCAAAGGAAGAAAATGACAAAAGGGAACAAGCATGATGAATAGGAGAAAAACTTCCATATGGTCTTTTATCGCATGTCAAAAATGGTCGAGTGAATGTATGGAGACTACGAGAAGAGTGTTGATGCTAAAAGACTAGAGAGTCTCAAGCCTCAACAATTTCAACCTCCTGTGGGGCTGGGCGAGAAGAAGCGAAAATATCACCCTAGGCTTAAAGCCCTAGACAAGAATGCGCATTAAACTTTAAGTTAAATTTCTCCTAACCTATAGTCCAAGCATAGTTTCCCTTCCTCTACAATTTTTCTTTTAACAATATTAAATTTTTATTTAATTTATGAATTTGTACTATTTATGATTTGATCATTTCTATGTGAAAATTTATATAATTGGAAAAAAAAAATTAAAATTTAAAAAAAGATGTAATGATAAAAATAAAATACATAATTTTATTTTATTTTAGCAAAAATAAGTTAAAGCAAAGACAAACTAAAAGTTAAAAAAACTAAAACCTATGTTAGATTTAAAGTAAAAAACTTATTATGTTCTGCACTAACAATATGTAAATTGATTTGATTTATGATTTAATACTATTTACAATTCAAATTACTTTTATGTAATTTTGTACATTTGATGTAACAAAAAAAATTAAATGATACAAGATAGTAATCACTGGAACGTGGAAAAATAGTGTAATGATTATTACTTTATTTTTATTTTTTTATAATTAATATAAAACTACTTCCAAAAATAGAATAAAGAAACAAAAGCTTTAGTTGGAACTTTTTAAAAGAAAGTGGTATATATACATCAGTTAACCATAGTAAATAAAGTTCTTTTGAAAATATGTAAAAAAAAAAAAATTGTGTTTTGTTTTTGTTATCTGAAATTAAAATATTAAATCAGTTAAAAAAAAGAAAAATTAAGAGCTTTAAAGAAAATTGAGGATATATCCAAAGACGAAGAACTAATTTCCATTAAAAAGTTTTCATACAAAATCATAGAATGTCAAAATCTTCAAATCCCTGCGTAGACGAGAATCAGGTATATGATCTTTAGTCATTTTAAAAGCAACTTACAATAAAAAAAAATTAAGCATGAAAAAGAAAAAAAGAGTTGAGCCAAGAAAGAATGGAGCTATGGTGGCAAATCGCAAAGAAAAAACCTACATAATAAAACTGATACCCATTTCTTGGTCAAAACTGAGGAAAATCCAGCGTTTACAATACATGTGACAGGTGGCAATATGATATCTTTTAAAATATCAAACTTAACTCCTTTACTCCATCCAGTAGCCGTTTCGACTTGGTCGTTGTTAACATAGCCATTGACCATTGCTTGCGACATGGTCTCATTCTATAACTCATGCGAACCCAATCGTTACTTGTGAATGTATCGCCCCAACCTGAACCTGGAATTGAATTAGGTTATCCTTAATCTTAAGGAGAGCAAATACGTTCTATAAAGAAATCTCTGGTTCATATAAATTCATAATACCCCCAATTCGTATAAACCTTGCTTGCCAAAAGAATGTCTCTCATTCCAATAATTGCTCTTTGATATCTTACACGTGGATTGTTTTGCATCTCTTCACCTGAATTCATACTTGGAAAAAAAATCCAACTTATGAGTTAAGTCAACCATAAAGTAATCCATAAGGAAAAAGGTTCGTATAACATAGTTGGGACATCACGTAATGGTTTCCAAAACATAAGGTAATCTAAACCATGTTGAAAAAGTAGAGTGGAAACCCAGGTTTAAGGAGACATGTGGCAAGGAATAATGGAATAATGACATGTTATAACTCAATGGGAAGTTGTTTATAAATTTTATGTCATAATAACTTTTTAAGAAAAAGACATGGGATATAAGGTGAGAAGGTGGGTAAAATACATCATAACCCAAAATGTAGTGTGCCCATCTTTAACTATTTTCAAATCCTCATCCACTTAGAAAAGGTAGGGTATATATCAATAAATGGAATATAAGGGTTAATAATATAAATATGTTAATGTACCAACCAAGAATGTGGAGTATGATAAGAGTTAGGAATGTAAAGAGTGAGAAACATAAGTTATATGATTGATAGGTCAAGAGTCATTAATATTTCACCGAGTGTATTGCGCGAATTTTAACGAGAGTGAGCATGACTTGCACAAGTATTGTAACTAGAGAGGGAGCCTGGCAATGCTTTGTCGGCTAAGTCATGTTGACAAAAATCTTCGTCAACACCGGGGTCATAACTTTTGCATATGATCTTCGTTTTAGGCGCACAATAGCCCGTTGGAAGGGTCTATCCGAGGAATACACATTTTTTTGGTAACTATCAATAGTCATTCTAACTATGGCGAGTCCTAAAAAACGTTGTTTAGGTCCTCGAAATGGCCCCGCAAGTCAGGGACCCAAAAACTAGGGGAAAAACTGCCAAACTGGAAAAAAACCAAAATAAGCCAATTGGAATAGGTGGGAGACCACTGACATCCATCTGGATCAATCCTCCCCCCTTCGGAAGCAATGGTCTCCATTGCATTGAGTTCCCCCATCAGATGAGGAAATTTCTTCTGATTTGGCCCTGAGTGATCACTGATTTCCTGTTGTATGCAATCGGGGTTGAGCTTTGTTGGTGTAGTTGTTCTGCTATCTCTGAGGTGTCCAACAATGGTGGGAAATACGGTCGAAGGATATCCACATTGAACATTGGGTGCAAGCCAAGAAAATGATGAATGTTGAGCTTGAAAGCATTATCACCCATAGCCTTAGTGATGGTGTACGACCCATAACAGAGTGGGAGAAGTTTCTGATGGGGTCTTCTAAGGTGCTCTTTCTGCAAGTGCAACCAAACTTTGTCGCCCACCTGAAAATTATGTGGCGCCCGGTGTTGATCATGCCACTGCTTGTACTTGTCATTTGATTTTGGTAGGATATCCGGAACCTATTGGCGGATGTGTTGGATCCGCTCAATGAACTAGGTTAGCCAAGGTGACCACAAGGGGTAGTGCAACATCTATGGGACCCAATGGTTGGAATCCTAACCCCACCTGAAAGGATCTATGGTTGGTTGAGCTATGCAGGGCTCGGTTCTAGCTATGTTGAACATAAGGGAGACTCTCATCCCAGGTGAGGGTGCTTGGAATTATACATGCACAGGATATGCACGATCCTTTGATTTATGACCTCGGTTTGGCCATCTTTCTAGGGGTGGAAGGTTGTGGATTTAGTGAGATTGGTGTCCAGCAATGACCAGAGGCTTGACCAGAATGTGCAGAGAAATCAATTGTCACAATCTAATACAATGGTTTGTGGGATTCCAAAATGTACCCAGACTCATTCAAAGAAGAGCTTGGCAATGACCTCTATTGTGATGGTCTTCTTGTAGGTGGCCAGAATCGCCATCTTAGAAAAACGATTCACTACCACAAAACCACAGTCATTTCCCTGCTTGGTGGATGGGAGACCCAACATGTAGTCTATTGGGATGGATTCCCATGGTCTATCAGGAGTAGGTAGAGGGGTGTACATGCCCTATTTCTTAGTGGCCGGTTTGGAAATCCCACAGGCAGTGCAAGAACTCATATACTTGTTGACCTCCTATCGAAGTTTCGGTCGATAGAAATGTTTCTGCAACATTTTCACTATCTTTTCAATGTTGAAGTGTCCTCCAACCCAACTATAGTGGGCTTCCCAGATCATCTTCACTCGTTCTCTTGATGGAACACAAATATGGCCCAGACGACACAACAGTCGGTCTTGAAGATGGAAATTAGTGACAACTGTGTTTCCGCCAAATATTTGGTAGGTGGTGGCGAAGTCTGGGTCTGCCTCATAGAGTTGGGGCCATCCAGAGGTCTCATGGCCACAGGAGTTTAGAACCATGGTGAATGTCGTGACTGGTGGTCTGCTGAGGCAATCGGTGAAGTGGTTGGTGCTTCATGTTTTATACTTGATGTTGAGGTGGAATCGCTGCAAGTACGTGGACCACTTCTCATAGCTGTCATTTTACAATTTTCCTTGTGTTTGCATGAACTGCAGTGGATTATGATCAGTGTGGTTGATTTTCTCCTTCCCAAGAATGTAATGTCTCCACTCACGACAGGCTTGCACAATGGAGTACATTTATTTTTCGTTAGTATGTTACTTATGAACAAAATATGATAGTGTTTCACTATGATAGGGCACACGGTAGCCATGCTGAGTGAGAACGATGCCCACATCATAGTATGAAGCATTTGTCTCGATCTCAAAGGGATGTTGGAGGTCCAGTAGTGAAATTACTGGGGTTGAGCACAAGCATTGCTTCAAATCATCGAACGCTTGTTGTTGGGACCGGCCCCACACAAATTTTGCCTTATAACCACCTCTGGTTACTTGGCTGAGGGCCCATGCAATATGGGAGAATCCCAACACAAACCTACGGTAGAAATTGGTAAGGCCCAAGAAGCTTTGAAGCTCAGTGAGTGTGGTTGGGGCTGGCCTGTCACAGATGACTTGGATTTTGGCTAGATCCACATGTACACTGTGATGATCAATGATGTAGCCCAGGTAATGAACCATGTCCATGTAGAAGGAGCATTTTTCCAAGTTGGCTTAGAGCTAGTGCTGCCACAGGATGTGCAAAACCTGCTAAATATGTTGCAAGTGTTCTGCCCAAGTCTTGTTGTAAATGAGGATTTTATCCAGATACACCACTACAAAAGTATTGGTGAATGGTCGCAAGATATCGTCCATCATCCTCTTGAAAGTGGCTGGAGTATTTTTCAAACCAAAGGGCATGACCAACCATTCAAAAAGACCTTCCTTTGGCTTGAAGGCGGTCTTCCATACATCTGTTTGTTCTATCAAGACTTGGTGGTAGCCAGACTTTAGATCAATCTTACTGAAGTATTTTCCCCCCGTGAGCTAATCAAAGAGGTCATCGATCCAGAGAATCAGGTACCGGTTTCTAGCTGTGATTTTATTCAGGGACCGGTAATCAATGCAGAGTCATCATGTTCCATATTTCTTCTGTACCAACATGATTGGGATCCCACAAGGTGGTGAGGTGGGACGGATGTGTCCCTTGTGGAGCAGTTCTTGGATATGTCGCTTGATCTCCTCATTCTCTAAAAGAAAGAGGTGATAGACTGACCCATTGGGCAGCGGTGCGCCAGGGGTATGATCGATGGGTTGCTTGACCTGATAGTGCAGAGGTACCTTGGTAGGTGAGGAGAAGATATATGAATATTCTTCCATGACCTTATCCACTTGCTTCCGTTGTGTGGAGAGGTCGGTCATGAAGAACCTGGATGTGACTGTGATCTTTCACTCATTCTGAGATTGAATCACGAGAAAGACAAACTTCCATGTCTGAGAGATGAGCTTTCTGCGTTGCTTGGCAGAGATTAAGGAAATAGCACTAGGTGGGACTTTCTCAGGTATCCTGTATAATTTCTTGTTCAAAGTAATAATAAAATTGTGAGTCCTTGTTAGGGTCCTAACCCGCACATAGGTAGAACAATATATTCGGATGTAATAAAGGTCAATATTAATAAGGCCTTTCAATAAAATAAAATAAGGTGGATGTAAGAAGACCTGATAGAAGCTTATGCTTCTAGAAGGATCTTCCTCTAGATGCTTCTTTTTAGTATAAATAGGATTCGAGGGTATGAGAACCCTAACTTGGATATTATTGTAATAGAGCTCTGCTCAACTGGAGGTTGCCCCCTCAAAGAGGCCCGTGAACATTGCTTTCAAATTCAAAGTGTTATTTCTGTTATTATTCTCATATCATTTCAGTGTTATTGTGGTGAATGTTCTGGTTATATTGTTGTTATTCTGCCATTACTAGCATTTTATTTTTGTTCTGCATACATTTTATATCTGGTATATTACAAGTGGTATCAGAGCACTTTCCTTGGCAGAAAGTGTGGGTTAAATTTTTTTCTTCAGGGTAGAGACGTATTCTAGCATCTTTAAGCCACAAAGATCTGTCGTTTTGTGCATAAACCCATGGTTGAGGGATTCATACACACAGGAAATACAAGTGGTACTTAAGCACACATCTATTGGCCACCCTTGTAACCCCTGTTGGTACCCCTTCGAGTGGTAGCGCATCAGACAACACCTGTGTATGGATCGGCCTAGATTACCTGAATCCCTCTTTAGATAAACCGATTGGCCACCTGACTGTTATAGTGTCATCGAGAAAAACACTCGAGAAGATACTCTATAGTACTTGGGTAGTTGGGTAGTATGGCTAAGGGTACGGTCTATCCTCCTTAGTTAGTTCCCTGAGATATTGGGTCGAGTACCACTGTTGGACCCCGCATGTATATCAAAGAGATATAACACAGGGAAAACCCTTGTCTATAGAACCCTTGAATACCTAACCCTTGGGGATAGAAACATAAACAAATTAAAATAGACAAGATCTATTGTCATGCAACTGTGTTCGGGTTTCCAAGTAAATACACATTTCTTTCTGGTTAAGCATTTGGGCATTTCCACTCTGCAGTATTCTTTAGACCGGAGTATAACTCCGCAGGTGTAAAAAAAAGTCGGGAAATTTTTTCACCATTATTTGAGACCTATTCCATTGGATTCATCTCTTTGCCCTTATCACATTCATCCATATCATTTTTTTGGCAAAATTTTTTGACCCCACCGGCCCCTTTTCAGTTCCTCCATCCTCATGGCCCATACTCGTAGCCAAGACTTGGAAGCTCGCTTCAACACCTTTCAATCTGGTCTCATCGAGACCCAACAAGAAGTGAAACAACTCAGTGCCAATGTTTGCGCCATCAATACAACCATGCAGTCCCTAATGGAGGAAATCAAACAAGACCTCACCACCCAACTTGAATCAGTCTTTTCGGCACTCTGCACCAAACTGCATATCCCTACAGATAACCCTTCCTCTTCCTCACCTCCACATACTGAAGGTGATCATTCCTCTCATTCCCATAACTTTCAGAATCATCACTTTCAACGTGGCCTACACCTTCCGCAAGTGGATGTGACCAAATTTGATGGCTCGGACCCCACTGGCTGGGTAACCCAAATGGAACATTATTTATCTTTTTACGGAATTACAGATGACTTGACCAAACTCCAATATGGTGTTCTCCATCTAGATTAGGAACGTTGGCATTGGTGGCAATGGAGAAAAACTTCTCATCAAGAGTATATTTCTTGGACACACTTTGTGACAAAGCTTTATGAACGCTTTGACACTGACACCAACCATTTGGGCCGTTTGACAAATTTGAAACAATTAGGAACAGTGGAAGACTTTATAGCTACCTTTGAGCGACTGACTTTTAGAACAGAGGGCATGTCTGATGCCTTTTTCCGAGAGTGTTTTATCAACGACCTCAAGGATGAGATTTGGGCCCATGTCCTCATGGCTCAGTATCAGAATTGGGTGGAGGCTACTAAAAGAGATAAAGAAGCACAACAGGTTGTATCTTCTCAAAACCGAAAACCCTCCTTTATCCCTCGCCCTAAACCAGTAAATCCCACTACTCCCTCTGCTCCACTAAAGATCCAAAAATTGACCAGGGCTAAAATGGATTAACACCAACTCAAAGGCCTTTGTTATAACTATGATGAAAAATATTTCTCGGGCCACAAGTGTAAAGAACAAAAGATTTTTATGGCCATCTCCGAGGATATTTCGGAAGAGGATGTAGAAAATCTCTTTGTGTCTGAGTCACTTGAATCCACTGACATAATTCCTCCCTCAGACCCTCCCGAAGTAAAACCAGTCATTTCCCTCAATGCTCTCATTGGCTTCTCTGCTCCCCAAACCCTCAAGCTAATCGGTTACATCAAGCATCGGAAGGTCATCATTCTGGTTGATAGTGGCAACACCCATAATTTTATTCATCGCCGCATTGCCCAAGAAACTCATTGCTACATCCATGCCGTCAATAATTTCCAAATCATGATCACCAATGGTGGTTCCATGGAATGTGGAGGGCATTGTGAAAATGTGTGTCTCCAAATTGGTGACTACCACCTAAAATCCCATATGTTTGCTATCGACATGGGAGGTTGTGACATTGTATTGGGTGCATACTGGCTAAGGACTCTGGGTCCCATTCTCATGGATTTTAAAGACTTAACTATGCAATTCGACCAATAGGGCCACCAATATAAGTTCCAAGGCATCATCGCCAGTTCACCTGAGATCATTAGTTCCCATCGCATGGAAAAATTTCTCAAAAAAGGTCATTCTGGTGTTATTGCCCAACTCCATTCCATACAAGAAACAGAGACACCCTCGGTCTTGCAAGACCTCCAAGCCATCCTTTCTAAACATCAATTGGTCTTTTCCACTCCCTCCTTCCCATGGTTTTCATGATCATGCCATTCCCCTGGTATCCAGAAGCCTTCCTCCCAATATCTCTCTATATCGTCACCCCTTTTCCCAAAAAAATTAAATTGAGAAAATGGTCCAGGAACTCCTTAATGTAGGCGTTATCCACCTTAGTATGAGCCCCTACTCTTCTCCTGTGGTCATGGTCCTAAGGAAAGAAGGTTCTTGGCAAATGTGTCCTAACTTCCGTGCCCTCAACAAACTTACCATCAAAGACAAATTCCCCATTCCTGTCATTGATGACCTCCTGGATGAATTGAGTGGCACCCAATTCTTCACTAAACTTGATCTTCATTCAGGCTACCACCAAATATGTATGAAAGAGGCAGACATTCCCATGTCTGCCTTTAGAACTCATCATGGCCACTATGAGTTTTTGGTCATGCCCTTTGTCTTGTGTAATGCCCCCTTCACCTTCCAAAGCCTCATGAATCATGTCTTCCATCCTTTTCTCCACCATTTTGTCTTAGTTTTCTTTGATGATATCCTCATCTATAGCAAAACCTGGACAGACTATCTTGCTCATGTCGATCGAGTTCTCCATCTACTCTCTCAGCACCAACTTTTCCTGAAAGAGTCTAAATGTGCTTTTGGCACCTCAGAAGTAGAATACTTGGGTCATTTGGTTGGCAAAGATGGCATCAAGGTGGATCCTAAAAAGATTGAAGTTACGCAAGACTGGCCTCACCCAAAGACTCTTAAGAGCTTGCATGGATTTTTGGGCTTAACATGGTATTATCGCAAATTTTTTCAGAATTATGGGAAGATTGCAGCACCTTTCACTGCTCTCCGCAAAAAAAACTCTTTCACTTGGACTCCAGCCGTTGCTCAAGCTTTTCAAACCTTTAAGATGGCCATGTGCACCACTCTAGTCCTCGCCCTTCCCGATTTCATAAAGACCTTTGTGTTGGAATGTGATGCCTCAGGAAAAGGACTTGGTGTTGTCCTTATGCAAGAGGGTTGACCTTTGGCCTTTACCAGCAAGCAACTATCTAAAAGAAATCTGGGCAAATCCATCTATGTAAAGGAAATGTTGGTTATTCTGCATGCCATTGATTTTTGGTGCCCTTATCTATTGGGGCAACGTTTCCAAATTAAGAAAGATCATCAAAGCCTCAAGTATTTTCTGGAACAACGCATTTCCTCCCCAGAACAACAAAAATGGGTGACTAAACTCTTTGGATATGATTATGAGATCATTTACAAGAAAGGAAAAGACAATGTGGTTGCGGATGCACTTTCTCGGAAATATGAAGATGAAGGATCCCTTTTTTCTCTTTCATTCATTGTACCAGATTGGCTCCAAGCTGTTTGCCAGGAATGGCTACAAGATCCCAAAAGTTCGCAGTTGATCCAACAATTGCAGTCCAATGCTCCAGCTTCCCCAGGGTACTCTTGGCTCCATGATGAACTTCAATACAAAGGCCATTTGTATTTAAGTAAACAATCAAAGCTTAAATCCATGGTACTTTATGAGCTTCATTCTACACCCACAACAGGGCACTCCGGGCTCACCAAAACCTATGACAGGGTCAAACGTTCCTTTTTCTGGGATGGTATGAAATAGGACATTCGTAATTTTGTAGCTGAATGTGATGTGTGTCAATGCAATAAGGGAGAAACAATCAAATCTCTGGGCACACTACAACTGCTCCTGATTCCACCTGCTATTTGGAAGGATATCTCTATGTATTTTATTACTGGCTTATCCAAATTGAGCAATAAATATGTCATCATGGTGGTTGTTGATCGCCTTTCCAAGTATACTCATTTCTACGCCCTTCAACACCTGTTTACATCATCCACGGTGGATCAAATTTTCATGGATCAGGTCTTCAAGCTTCATGGCATGCCGCACTCTATTGTTTCTGATCGCGACCCAACTTTCACAAGCAATTTTTGGTAAGAATTGTTCAAGATACAAGGCATCGAATTGCATCTCAACACAACTTATCATCCCCGGACTGATGGCCAAAAGGAAGTTGTCAACAAGTGTTTGGAAACATATTTGAGGTGTTTTTCCTAGGAAAAGAAAAATCAATGGGCTCAATGGTTACCCCTAGTTGAATGGTGGTACAACACTTCATACCATACAACAACACGCATGACTCCTTTTGAAGCGGTATATGAACAGAAGACACCTTTAGTTCTCTCATACTTACCAGGTGCCTCGAAGGTCCAGGCAGTTGACCTAACACTTACAGCTCGAGAGGATATTGTCTATACCCTCAAAGAGAATTTGGTCATGGCACAGAATCACATGAAGAAACAATAAGATCAAGGTCGCTTTGAACGTCAATTTGTAGAAGGGGATCAGGTGTTTCTTCGACTGCAACCTTACAAGAAAACTTCCCTCAAGGATGAGCATTATCAGAAGATAGTGCCCAAATTTTATGGTCCTTATACCGTTCTTAAGTGTGTGGGACAAGTAGCCTATCAGTTATCTTTTCCCAACCATTCGAAGCTATATCCTGTTTTTCATGTTTCATGCTTAAAGAAGGTGATTGGAGCTAAGTGTCAAATTCAAACCAACCTTCGAGAGTTAGTTGAAAAAGGATCCATTTGGCTACATCCAAAAGCATTTTTGGACTAGCATGAGCGTCACTTACGTCAGAGAATCATCAAGGAAGTGCTAGTCCAGTGGAAAGATACAAGTCCAGTAGACGCCACTTGAGAACAAGCTACCATTCTGCAACAATTTCCTCATCTCAAGCCTTGAGGACAAGACTATTTTTAAGGGGTCAGACATGTTAGGGTCCTATCCCACACATAGGTAGAACAATATATTCGAATGTAATAAAGGTCAATATTAATAAGGCCTTTCAATAAAATAGAATAAG
>CBVK0101663096.1:0-23701 GCA_900067695.1 Picea abies
AGCCACTACCCTGGCGTGGTGACCAGCTGTTGGTAGTGTCATACCACTACATGCCCATGGACCTAATAGATTGGCTCGTGATGAGACCCCCTATCCTCTAACTAGGTCTTGTTTTATTATTTTTTATGGGTCCCTCTGTTTCTTGCTGAGAAACTTTTTATTGCTTTCTCGGGGATCCCTGGGCGAAGCATCTCAAGGTTTCATTCTTTTGGATTTTATCTTTTGCCAATTACTTTTACCCTCTGGGCCTTTAGCCCCTTCTTCCCACAAGGTAAGGTACAACCCTTAGATATTTGGCCAACCCAATGCCTGGACCAGTGTAATGGGATGTATGAGCGGGAAAAAGATGAAAAGTGGTAAGTATGGTGGGAGCGGATGATGGCCTTTCATGAATCCCCCCGGTGACAACTTAAACCCTATGGGTACCAACTTACTAGGGCATCATGTCATTCCCCCCAAGTGTGGTCAAGTGGAAAAGCATAAGATCCAAGCACACACGTTGGAAGCAAAAAGAATTAAATGCACATATTCAAAGGTTTTGAGGATCGGAGTGACACATACCATGATATCTAGACTCATTACCTCATGGAGCAAGTTCCATCTCTGCTGCAAGACCAGGCCGAGGTGATGGATGTTGTTGTTGCCGACAAAGTGGAGGCGTTGAAGAATGAAAGGATGGGCCCTCTAGGGCCATGCTCAAGTCGATCTGGCTCTCGGTATTCCATGTCTAGGACCTATGGGCCTTGAGACATAATCTCCTTAGTTATCCCTAGGTTAGGGGATAACAGGCTTGGAGTTTGGTCCATAAGTCCAAACCCTCTTCCACCAATGGAGTGCATTCACCTTTTTTCCAAGCCAATCTGTCCTTCATGTTCCATTCACCCTATTATATGCTATGACATTATTATTTTTGTAATATGTTGTTTTGGGATGGGGAGCATTTTAGTTAAGGATTAGTATAATGGATTGTTTGTTTTCAATGTTGTTGAGTATTTGGTTAGTTTTATGTTAATAAGTGTCTAATTCTTTTACTAAAATGCCATCAACTAATGTGAATAAACATGATCCGTAACTGATAGGCTTATAGATAATCCATTTTTCCAACATGGAAAATATACTGAAGACCATGGTGTATGGTGTACCATGGTATTTTTAATGTATCATGTACTTGTATAATTTTGAACATTAGAAGATGCATTGAACACCATGGTGTATGGTGTTTTTAATGTATCATGTACTTAGTTTTGCCATTTTGATCAGAAGATGCACTGTAAATTTATCTTGCCAGATTTTGATATGGAATGACTATAAAGGAGCAGCTGTACGATTTCTTGTTGTTATGTTATCTTGTCTTGACAGAGAATCTTCACATTTTCCATTAGATTTTTTTCCCTCTTTTTAAGTAAAGTTTGTTCATTCATAACAAATATAAACAGATGGTGATAAGACTTACATATCCTACATATGGAGTCACAGAGTTCATCAAAAGAGTGAGGAACAGACAAATTATGCGAACGCTATATCGTTTAGCCCTATTATATTTTCCAGTAAAACCTTAATTGAGCTAAGAAGCTTTGTCAAAATTAGACTTTGAATCAAAAAATACATGTCTTTTTGACAAAATTTTTGGTGAGAGATCTTTATTAACAAAAATAAAAACACGAAATCAAAGCTTCGACAGGGAATGTGTTCTGGAGTTCCCTGGAAGTAGTTATCGGAACTACGAAGGAAATTCTCAAAATACAGTTGGGAAAGAATTCTCAACCCATTAAAAAACATAGGTAGAAATTTAAATACAGAGCAACTTCATTTGAAAACTCGGACATAAAATAACATAACAAATAGAAATATTCATCACAATAACAGTATAACTCAATGTTTACCTGGAAACCCAAATGGGAAAATCAAGATTCAATGGGCTTCATCCAGGCTCTTTTTATCTCAGCAATGTGCAAGTTATGGTACCCTCAGGCTCTTTGGTCTATTCTTAGTCTTCTCATGGGAATCTAGCAACAATTCCTCTTATTCTCAGCCAAAGAACTCCTCTTCCTTTGTGATGTAAGATGTAAATAGGAGAATGGCTTAGCTGGGGTTGAAACTGGGAGGCCAAGCATCCCCAATTCTTCATCTTTGCCTAAGTCCAACGTGCTTCTCCTCTTTTGTCCTTTTTGTCAATTACATTTGAGGAATAGTGTCTCATGTTTTTAATTTTAAAATACACAATTTCTTCTTTTTTTCTCTCACCATTTTTTTTTCTTCATACATTTCCTTTTCATCTATTTATGTTTCCCATGTTTACATTGAGAGTACTATATTAATGTAGGTGTGGACACCAATTGATATGGTATGGGGCCTTTCATGCCATCAACCTTGTCTCCTACCTCATCCATAGCCCCGCACCTTACCTGTGTTGATCCTCATAGAACTTGAGCCGATAACCAATTGTTGTTGTGTGGATCCAATTCGGATCATACCTCCCCATTGGGAGGCTTTTGGTCCCCAAAAGCTTCTAAGGACATGTGAGGGAACTTGCTTGCAATCTGGTTCCTCTCATACCATTTTTCTTTCTATGGAGTCTACCCTATGAGGCCAATCTGCCAAATTTCTTGCCATCCCCTGCAAGTTACCAATTCCTTTCGCTACAAAATTCTGTGTTCCTTCAATTATTCAAGAGTGTGCAGTGTAAAGTCTTCAACAGTGGGGAGAACCTAATGGTCCTCTTCTCCATCCAACATGGAGGGCTCGAACAACCTCAAATACTCCACATTCACCATTGAGCTAATCTGCATATAAGGAGGAAGTCTCAACCTGAAAGCATTCTCATTCACCTACTCAATGATGTTAAAAGGTTTGTATATAAGGGGTTTAAGTTTTTTCACCGCTCCTTCCAATTGTTCCTTGCGGAAGTAAAGCGACACCTTATCTCCAACATGAAATTTATGATCTTCTTTGTGTTGGTCATGTCTATCTTTACAACACTGTTGCTTCTCTCAGGCTGCTTCTATACCTTTAGATGTATCTGCTTGATCTTGTCCACAAATGTGCTTACATTCTTCTCATCTCATTGCAACTCTACTTAATCCTTCTGCTGTCCATATGCAATATCAAATGGTGGGGGAGGTAAGCAAGTCTCAAAAGGTGATTTGTTGGTGGAAGAATGAAGTGCTTGATTGTATGAATGTTGGATGTACACCAACTGCTCGTCCAAAGTCCTCAGATGCTCGCTATTGTACCCTCTCAACAACTGTACCAATGTTCGATTGACAACTTCAGTTTGTTCACCGATTTGGGGATGAAATGTAGTGGAATACCTCAACTTGGTATCCATTCGCTCCCAAAGTGTTGTCTAAAATTTGTGCAAGAAATTGTTATCTCGATCAGATATGATGGAGCTTAGTAATCCAAAATGTACCCAAATATGACTAAAAAGTAACTCTGTTACTTCTCATCTAGAGATCTTTTTCTTACACGAAATCAGCACACACATCTTACTAAAGTGGTCTACCACAACAAACAAGAAGTTGTGGCTTTTCGAGACATAGACAAACCTCCAACAAAGTCCATGGAGATGCTCTCCCAGGGCCCGCTTGGTACCTGGCAGTGTCATATGAAGCCCAAGATTTTTGTTGCTTGGTTTGTTGGTTTGCAAAGAACACAACCCCTAACAAATCTCGCCACCTGCTCCTACATCTTTGGCCAGTATACATACCTTTGCAAATTTTCCACTATCTTTGTTCCACCAAAATTCCTAGAAATCCTAGAAGTCTGAGCTTTTCTCGTCAATTGAATCCTTCTTACCTATGGTATGCACAACTTGTCCAACTTGTACAACAACCCTTCTCGGAGGTGATATTCATTTCCTTCCATCGCAATGCGATCTCTCCTTCAACTACTTGTATACTCTAAAGTCTTAATCTCCCTCATAGTCTTCACTCAACAATTCATGAATGAAGAGCTCAAACTACATGATCACTCTAGCGACTATTATCTTTTTCAATCGGGGTTGTGAAAGCATATCGGCTAGCTTGTTTGTAGCTCCTTTCTTATACCTAATCTAGAGGTGGAATTGTTGCAAGAATCCCAACCACTTGTAATGCCTTACTTGTTGCATCTTGGTTTGGATTTACAGGCACTGTAAGGATTGATGATCAGTGTGTATGATGGTCTCTTTCCCCAAGGGTTAATGCTTCTACTTCTTCATTGCTTGCACAATCACATAGAGCTCTTTATCATATGTGTGGTAGTCAAGTAATGCTCCATGAAACATCTCTAAATGAAAACATGTCATTCTTCCTCTTTGCATAAGTATTTCCCCTAATGCATATCCAATAGTATTTGTCTCCAGTTCAAATAGTCATTGTAAATTGGGCATAGCTAGGACTGGAGCATTGTTGATCTTCCTCTTTAGGTCTTCGAATGCTCATTGTTATGGTTTACCCCAATGAAAACTCTTCCCCTTGGCTGTCATGGCATGCAATGGTGCTTCTACTATGGAAAAGTTTGCAATGAACTTCCTCAAGTATTGAGTTGCTCCCATAAAACTTTTGAACTCTGTCAAGATGGTAGGAACATGCCATTAGTTGATGGTTGTGATCTTGTCTGGATCCACCCTTAGCTCTTCCCTGTCAATCATGTGTCGAAGATAAATCAAGGACTCCTTCCTAAACTCACACTTCTTCAAATTTGCGATCAACTTATTCTTCTTTAATATCTTTGGCACCTGTGTCACATGTAAGATGTGCTTTTGCCAAGTATTACTGAAGATTAGTATGTCATCAAGGTACACTTTTACAAATGAGTTAATAAAAGGATGTAGCACATCATTCATCAATCTCATGAAAGTTGTAAGTGCATTACATAAACTGAAAGGCATCACTAACCACTCGTATAAACCTTGTCTCGTCTTGAATTTTGTCTTCCACTTGTCTTTTGCTTTGATTCTCACTTGATAGTAACCTAATTTGAGGTCCAACTTGGTGAAGAACTTAGCTTCTTGTAGTTGATCTAACAAGTCATCAATCCTTGATAGAGGATATCTATTCTTCATGGCGATTTTGTTCAAGGCACGATAGCCAATGAACATTCTCTAGCTTCCATCCTTCTTGGCACCATGATAATGGGTGAACCACATGGCGATGTACAGGGCTCGATAACTCCTTTCTCTAATTGCTTCTACACTTTGTCTGCTTCAATGATTTATTGCCTATACAACCCAATGTTTGGCAGTGGCAACTATGGCAACAACTAAATATCGTGCTCAACCTCTCACTTGGGTGGCAACCCCCAAGGTTCTTGGAACACCTTCTTGTAGGCTTCGATAAGTTGTTGTAGTTGTCGACGTTTCTTGCCATTACATCCTTCCAAGGATGCCTTCATCTCCAACTCACTGCTTTCTCCTTGCTACTTTCCTTATCTCAAAAATAGTAAGATAAACTTCTTTGTGCTGCCAATGATTCTTCTGGTTTGACGAGCACTGATCAAAGAGAGTTCAACATTGTTCTTGTGAGCATTTATGGCATATACCTTCCCATTTTTGACAAACCTATATTGGTTTTTGCTCCTCTTGAAGATGACATCTCTCACATACAAGTATTGGCTTCACAAGATGACTCCACACATGTCCAATGGAACCACATCTACCACCACTTCATCCATGAAGTTTTGGTTGATGGAAAACTTGAATCTGCATTGTTTTCCTACTCTCAATTCTATGTCTTCTCTTATCCATCCCAAGGGGTATGGTTGTGGATGGTCATGTGTTTATAAGCCAAGATTCTTAACCAATTGTGTAGAGATCAAATTGGATTGCGAATCGGAATCAAACAAGCAATCTACCTTACTTTCTTTCACATGGATCTTGATGCAGAACAACTCTGCCATCTCCTTCTCTTCCTTGTGACAACAACCAACCAATGCTTACTTACCTCTAAAGAGAAGTACAACTAATCTTCCCTTCTAGGTCTGAGGTACTATCCACCCTCTCCTCGACATCTATAGTTATAAAATCCTTTTTCTTCTTCCTCTTTTGAAATTTCTCGGGGCGCTTCTCAAGATGCAATTTCCAACAATCTTCCTCAGTGTGTCCCTTTTCTCGCAAGCCTTACATTGCTTGATGGAAGGGGTTGCTTCTTGTGTTACTGCCACAATCTTCTTGTCAATGCACTTTTTCTTCTTCTCTTGTGGTTCTGATTGCTTGTGCGTGCTAGACTATTACTTTCGCTTGTCTCCTTCAAGGTATTGTGCTTGAACACTCGCTTCATCAATTGTCTTAGTCTTTAACAATATCAATTGTTGTTAAATTTGAGGAGGCAAAGCTTCCAAATACTTGATCAACATATTTGGACTTTTGAGAGAGACACCCAACCTTATAGCTCTCTTTTTGAACTCTATAGTGAAATCCTAAACTGATTACCCTTGTCTTTGCCTGAAGTAGTACCATGCAATCTATTGGTGCTCTTTATATCTAATTGGGTAAAATTGAGCTTTGATTATGTCCTTGAATACCTCCCAATTGTTTACAAGTGGCTCATTTTCTGGTACTTTGCCTACTGCATCACTCTCCCACCATGCCAAAGCATGGCCTTCAAGATTTAATCTGACAAATGAAATCCTCTATTTTTTGGTGACTTCATGTACATTGATGTACAACTCTCTACTATAACAACTGATTCATTTTGATGGAATCAAATTCTCTTGTGTAAGCTGATGTCCACCTTTGCCTCTACACAGAAAGGCACTTGTGTTTTTCTATAGCTACATTCTCCCATCTATGTCTCAATCTTGAGCTTTGACTCTGGTTTCTCCCTTTTCTTGGTATCTTCAAGGTTAGCCTTGTGTTCTCCATGTTTAGTCTCTATTGAGGGTGCTTCCATACCCTTCACTACTAATAGTTGTGTTATCATCATTGTTAGTGTGGAAATGCTATGCTCTAACCGATTCAACTTGACGTCGGGATCTTCTTCTTCATCCATGATGACCCCTTGTCATTGTTGGTCCTCTACTTTGAATGCATGGAAAGAATTCTTGTCCACTTCTCATGTAGTCACTGCTAGTGTTTACCATACATGTCTCAACAAGTATATTCAAACTCAAGCTTTGATACCATAAAATTCATAAATGGTAGGCTTATCACTAATTCATTTCACCAACACAGATTCTTGAAGCTATTTTTGTAAGTACTATCAAGACTTGCAAAGAACAAAGTTAAATGATCTCTAGTCAGTTGTCCTCAAATAATACTGCCATGAAGGATTCAATGCAATTACTACCTCCACTCAATGGAACCAAGGGAACCCTTTCTCATACTATATCTTCCCGTGCTCATACTCAATTCCAATTCAAACTTAAATATCATCCATCCACATGTATGAAGTAGCCGATGAGTACACCTTATAACATGCATGGAATGAGAAACAATTAAAGATTGTTTAAAGTGCTTTTATATGACAAGTGAGATTGTCATAACCCCAATGTATGAGATGACCGCTCTCTTACACTTGAACACCAATTCAAATAACTCATTCAATGAAACCCAAAGGAGATGGAAATTACGTAAATAATAGCTATGACTTAAAACCAATGTTATCAGAATTGGACCGGTCATCAAATCAGTCGATTCCAAAAATCTGTTAACATGCTTGATCAATGATTTTGCTTGAATAAAGGGTACATTTTCACTACGGTCATGACTAAACTACGGTCATGACTAAGGAGTTCAGCAATCAATGCCACCAACATCAAGGTATATAAAGGTCTTGGTGTTCTTGATTAAATGTTAGTTCCATACCCTCATACATGATAGAATCTAGTGGAAACGTTGTAATCTCACCAATCTTGAAATCCTGAAAACCGTTAACTCTGTGACATTTGAATGGGGCATAAAATTCTACTTTCTCCATATGAAGTCTAATGAGGTTGGAACCACTCTCAAACATCCTGAAACAAGTAATGGTAATGTTAAAAATTTAAGTAAAAGGATAGTTCCATACCCTCATACATGATAGAATCTAGTGGAAACGTTGTAATCCTACCAATCTTGAAATTCTGAAAACTGTTAAGTCTGTTGAATTTTAAATGGGATCCACTCTCAAACATCCTAACACAATTAATATTATCATTAATTACTACGGGCGGACCTCATTAAAAATTGTGTGAGTGAAATGGAGGGTGGGACCTCTTTAAATAACTTTAGTAGAACCCTAGGGTTAGGTACTTTGCTGGCCTCTTAGCTATTTTTTTATTTTATTTTTATTTTTTTAATTTAAGGTGTTGTAGATGTTGTAAAGAACCGAACCAATCCTTTCCACTGGTTCCGATAACATTGCTTAGAACATGGAAAATGGCCAATTAAACAAGGAGAGTTGCGAGCAACAAGTCCCTGCCAATGGCAGGAAGAGGTAGGAAGTGACTCAGAAAGGATGGGAAGACTGGTTAGTTTAAGTTCATCATGACGCTGTCATAGAAGAAAACTTGGCACATGTATGAGAAGCATACCATGTACAACAACCTTTTCATGAAGTTTCTCTATGATACGCCTGGATGCACATTTGCTTTGAGCTTGATAGCCCTGATGCTTACGTTTGGCAAGAGGGTATACTTGTTTGCATAGAAAGAAAGAAAGAAAGTAATTTTAACGTCCACGAGGCTAAAAATAGCCTATGGGACAGATTGCTTTTCCATCTGGACTGGTATGTTGCCTGGGGGGCGTTTCCTACAACATAGGTTCGAAGCAACAAGGGGAAGTAGATGTTACTGGCCTAATCGAGAAGATGAAGAAGGGTAGCAAGAAACGCTTCAAGAAGGATGGGACAGATACAAGAAAGGAATTGAATAAGGTGATGTGCTTCCGATATCACAAGATGGGACATTATGCCAGCCAATGTCCAATGAAGAAGGGTGAGGTATGAAAGGAAGCTATGGAAGGGAAAGAGGACATCTTGGTTTGGATTTCACTCTTGTGAATAGGATTTACTCTTGTGGAGAAGACGTTGGAGATGATCATATATCATATTGCATTCACTCATCTTGTATTCACTCATATGTTGAGATGTGACCTAGAAAAGAGTGCTCACTACTCGCTCTCTCTCTCTCTCTCTCTCTCTCTCTGTCTCTCTCTCTCTCTCTCTCTCTCTCTCTCTCTCTCTCTCTCTCTCTCTCCCATGCTTATTGGTTTGCATGTCCTCATGCAAACTCTTTTATCACATGATGGGATTCCTTCTCTCTCTCTCTCTCTCTGTCTCTCTCTCTCTCTCTCTCTCT
Organism: Picea abies; assembly: GCA_900067695.1. NCBI lineage: Eukaryota > Viridiplantae > Streptophyta > Pinopsida > Pinales > Pinaceae > Picea > Picea abies. The sequence goes on from CBVK0101663096.1 coordinate 9,259, forward strand.
CTCTCTCCATTTGTACTAGATCTCTCTCTCTCTCTTGGAGTAGCTAGGGTTTCGTGATCTTCTTGGAGCATCTTGAAGTCTAAGGTTAGGGTTTCATCCCTTAAAGGTTTGAGATTAGGGTTTTGTGATGAAACTTAGGTGTATTTGGTGAAGAAAAAGAAAAGTGGACACATTGCCTTTGAGGACTTATTTGAATGATTCATGCATGTTGGAGCTCCTTGGTTTAGATAGGATTTTCATTGTTTTCCCTAGCTAGGTTTTTGGAGAGCTAATGGATAGTACTACCCTTGTGATAAGGCTATGGTATGTACTTGAACTTCAAACATATTAATGAAGTTTTCAGCTGTCCAAAACTTGTGCAATTAGCAAATTTGATTTTCAGCCATATATGTTCTATTGTTCTACATGTATTGTTATTTGCAGCTATATATGTCTTGATGATTTGACATAAGTAAAAGGACAGTTTGTTGAATGATTTGACATCACCATTGAAGAATAAGGATTGTTCTGCTCTTTCTATATCTGTTGTTTTACTGCTGTTATAACTGCTGTAAAATTGAATTTTCAGATCTGGTTTATGTGTGATAAGTTGCCCTAGAGGGATGAAACTTATCAAGATAGTTTGGTATCTTTTATCCTTGGATTGCCAAGAAGATTGGGCTGTTAGAAAGTGAAATAATGTACTCTTTCTGCTGCTGTTTTATACTCTATTTCATAACGGCCCCAAGGCTGAAAATTCACAAGGTTAAGATCCAGGACACCTCTAGTCAAAGAGGTGAAATTTCTGTTTTGCATTAAAGTCTGAAAAAGCACAAAATTTCAACAAAGTATTATTTACAAATATAAAAAATAGTGGAATTTTTTCAAGATTGAAAAAATTGCTCGCAATGCTCCACAAATGCATAGGAAAGTTTGTTTATTTCAGTTGCTCAGCCATGTTTAGGCCGAATGACCAAAGTTTTTCCAATTGCATGCTTGGTCGATACTCGATAGTACTTTTAAAAGTTACTTGGTTTGTCTCCCCACTCTTATCCAATGGATTTGAGCACGTATTTGAGCTCTTTCTAGTTTTTATCTACTTTCCAACCTTCATTGCTTGTTTAAGCAGGGAAGCTTTTGTGATAAGAACCTCGATGCATGACAAGAACATCAAGAATAGTAACAAGAAGATCAAGAAGACACAATGTGATGCCAAAAGAGCTCTATTATTCATCATAGTCAAGAGAGGGGAAACTCCCTTAACCCTTTCAAGGTCGCAACCTCCAAATAGTGCCTAAGACACAAGATACAATACACAATGCCTCCACACTGAGCTTCCCTCCTTATTTATACACCTACAACCTAACCCTAATCATAACCACTAATGGCCCTTATTTAATGACTTGGCCATTACATTAATTAGAATGGTGAACCGCATTCAATAGCCACCTTCTAACACACAAGATACAATACGCAATGCCTCCACGATGAGTTTCCCTCCTTATTTATAGGCCTACAACCTAACCCTAATCATAAGTTCATAACCACTACTGGCCCTTATTTAATGACTTGGCCACTACATTAATTAGAATGGTGGACTGCATTCAATAACCACCTTACACGTACTACTTTCAACTACCTAATCAAAAATAGTTATGGAGATAGATGCATTACTAGGGAGGATCAGAACATACCACCCCCCTTTGAAAAGTGCTTCCCTCAATGCTTTCAATGGAGAAGTCTACTAAGTACATCCATAAGCCACGGATTCACTTCTTTCCTATTCCCAATGTCAAGCAGCTCCCTTTCTAAAAATAACATCACCATCAAAAGCTCCCAGAGGTTGGCCATGAAATTACCATACCAGATTTTATGACTGCAGTAATTCTCACAGACATTTTTTAGAACTTGACTTCTGAATATTTTTATCGTCAAAGACAACACTGAGTAAGAATTCAAATTGGGAGTTCAAACACTCTGAAAACTACCTGCAGCTCTAATACCATGTGAAAGAAACAGAGCATGCAGCAACATGAAAAAAAAGTGTAGCACGGTCACAGCAACAAATTGCAGAAATAAAGATACCAGGATGCAAAGACATCAAACATTACAGCAAGAATAAAACTTGCTCTCAGCGCTTAATGGGTCTGAAAATTTTCTGCAAACACAAAAAATGAGGGGAAATCACTTACTTTTCATTGCTATACATTAATGTATATATACACCAAAAATACGTAAGCAGGATATGAAACTCCAACCGTCACAGGCAGCCCATTCGTTTCAACTGTATACAGTTGGATATTTTTAAATTTAACAATGCATCTTATATTTACAGAAAAAAAACTAAAAATAAAAAAATCCAGGTTACAAAGTCGAGGGAAAACCCCCGAGTACTTCCCCTCATTTCGAGGATGGTACCCAAGGTAAACCCTAAAATATTCAGGGTACAAGGCCAGTCAATAACAGAGCTCGAAGCCATTACAATAATATACTCATTAAGAGCTCAACATGTCACTTGCAGGGATTGAACCTGGGTGGGGAGGATAACAATCATTCTTCCCAACCACCCAAGCTAAACCCAATTGACATTTACAGAAAAATAATTACAAACAAAAGAGCGAAAATTGAAAGGATAGATACAATGGAAAACATAACCTCTTCCATAGAGCAACTAAAACTGAAATAAAGTCAGAATAGGCAATGGTCTCTAAAGACTGGGCATCTTTGATCAAAGAAGCACCCTTAGCTAGGAGCTGATGGTGTACCTCATCACGCCACAAAGAACAAAAAGCAGACAATGAGCTAACCTCATTCTCAAAAACAAATTTACATCGGATCTTGCAGAGAAAGAGTGAAGCAGAAATCCTCGAGCAATGCCAGATCCCAGTAAAGGCAAAACAACTAAGAGCAATCTCCAAATAACGTGCAATTGGATTTATTGACTTTTACACTCTATGACCGCCTCTTTACAACAGGGAGCTACTAGGCAGCTCAGAATATCTCGGCAAATACCGTGTAATGACTCGGAATAAGTTGGCACCAAGACTCAAGTCAGCCAAGTCATGATCAAACCTGGTGATACACAGCTGAGTTTTGACCCGGCTTAGACCCAGCTGGTCAGCCTGTTGGGAGACTCGAGAGTCCAACAGGCTGACTTGGAGAGTATGATAAGCCTTAGCAGAATACAAAAACAATTACAATCTCATCACAAAGTGGGGTTCAGATGCAACTCCATGGAAAATTGACCTAATCATGACTAGTAAAACCTACGAAGAGTTACAAGCACCTTTAACAAAGTTTATAATATCTAGGTTCAATTAACTACTTCAAAGTGACCTTAAACCATAGTAGCAAGATTCGACTGTATTGGCCTTTGCTGTCCGGAAATTTTGTAGTAATAAAAAATTCAGGGGATTTTCCGTACAAAATGAATACGGTACAGACAATTTATTTTTTACTGTGTTTGATAATATACCTCATGTCCTTTATCCCTGTAGACCCATAAACCAAAAAAATTTACAGTGCCAAAACCCCAAAATACTAATAAAACACTTTAAAATACTAGAAATATAAACTACATTCCGAAATTTTCAAGCAATGGATTTTTTTTCTGATTTATTGTGCGTTCTTGAGGCTGAAATTCTTCTAAAATTTGAAACAAAATGCATATTTTGGTATCTATAAGATGTATACATCTGTATTAGAGCCGTTATGATTTTTTCGTTAGGTATTTTTTGGTGCCGAATAGTTTTAGAAATCGTATTTATATTCAATTCTTGCTGCTATGCATTAACCTCAATGTCCGATCCAATGTAATCAGACAACTGAATTTTTTGTAGCCTTAACATCTTGACTTTCGTTTCAACTGCCTTAATTTGATTTAACATACCGTCCATCCTATAAACAGAAGTATCACATTGCAGAGCAAACATGCAAAATCAATATAGTCTAGCTTTCGCTCTAAAGCTTCTGCATCTAACTTTAAATTTGATAAATAAGTAGAATTCAGGGAATTGAACTCCATGGCTTAAATATTACATTTAAAAGAATCAGACGCGGAGCTTATATAAGTTATAACACGTTCTAAAAATGAAATGCCAGCAAGAAAGAGAATTACTAAATAAATTTCTCACCAATGGCTCCTCTGGAGACAAGCTGGCACTGAATTCAATCCAGAATTTTGAATGCGGTTCCGGCTTTGCGCCATGGAGTATGGCGCTACAACTGAAACCCCGCTATTTATAACCATAAAATCCAGTTGTCCGGTCATTTCTTCTTTCAAGTAAGGCAGCAAAATAATTGAGCAAGTGCCGCGACAAAACAAAAGCGCTGATCCTTTCGGAATCCTAACTAAAAGAAAGGGTCAACCATGCTTAACAGGTCACCTAAAGCGATCGAATATGGGAGCAGGAACATGAAAGAATAAGTTCTCGCACGATTCGAATACAGGACCATGAACATGAAAGAATAAATGCTCAATACCGCGATTTTGCAATTTAGTACGCTTATCTTGACGGCCTTCACGTGCCTCGGTATCGCAGCTTTTACAGGCCTCGAGAATCTACAAAAAAATGCAACAAAAGTATTTATAAAGGTAGATAGACATGGGGGATGAAAACTCCATAAGCTTTTGCGCCTTCGCAAGGTGCCAAGTAATAAGCGGAAGCCACCTCGTCGGAGTGAAGCGACCGAACACGTGGCAGAATGGCCACGCTTTTAAAGGGATGCTATAGGAACCGCCCAAATCCGTGAATCAACACGCCCGGGAGCTGCGCAGCTGCTCAGACCAAAAATAAATAAGTAAATAATGTGTGATTTATTATATTCTAAGTTTTTAATTAGATATCATGTGATTTTATATAGAGAGAAAAGGAAATATAGAAACCCTCCGAATGATGTGATATTTGGTTCAAAATGGATAGATGTTAAAAATCAATAATAAGATTTGGTAAAAAAAAAAATTGGGTGGTTGTTGTGCAAAGGTAAAAATAAATAAATAAAAGATGTTAAAAATCAATAATAAGATTTGGTAAAAAAAAATTGGTGATTATTGTGCAAAAGTAAAAATAAATAAATAAAAGATGTTAAAAATCAATAATAAGATTTGGTAAAAAAAAATTGGTGGTTGTTGTGTAAAGAAAAAAATGGGGGGGAAGAATGATGTGTTTAAAAATTGGGTGGTGGTTGTTAAAAGGTAAAAATAAATAAAGTGTGTTGTTTAATTGTTTTATGTTTTTGTTCTTTTTGTTGGAATTCGCAACATAAATCATAACTTTATGTTGTTTAAATTGCATTTTTGAATATAGAAATGGATTTAGCTTGCTGAAAAATCCCTAAACCACTTGGATTATATAGATTTAACAACTCAAATCTGCAAATCTGACCATATTTCCACATAAAAGAACAAAAACATAGCACATTTAAACTACAGCTAAATAAAGTATGATTTGCTAAAAAAAAAGGATGGTTGTTGTTAAAAGGTAAAAATAAATGAAGTATGATTTGCTAATATGGATGGTTGTTGTTAAAGGGTAAAAATAAATAAAGTATGATTTGTTAATAGTGGTTTGGGAAGGGTGTAGGATAATTGGTATTTAAAAGCTTTTTATAAAAATTATGGGTGGTTGTTTTTTTTCCACAAAAAATTTCACATTATATTTATATAGAAATATAAGTTGTTCTCATAACTCTGAATTACACCAGAAGTTCCTTTGGATTTCCTTTGGATTTCATGGACTGTTCCCATCAAAAACTACATTGAGAGTTTCTAAATCCCCTACAATAGCTCCAACATCTCCTATGAGTACCAAAAATACATGTCAAATAGAAAGCAACATATTGCACTCGTTCATACTACTACACAAAAAGTCACCCCAAAAAACATTTTATAAACTCTAGGAACATCCCCTATAGACTTCTAATATAGATTTAAAAACAAAGTTGGGCCCTCATGGCCTCCTTCCCATAGATTGTATGCAATGATCCCAGGTTGCTTTTGAAGACCCTGTTTTGATAAATTGTCGGCCTCTTGATTATCTTCTTTGAAAACATGGGCAAAGGATATAGTCCTGAAGTGTCATTATGAGAACATCATCCACGAATAGAAGGTGCAGGATCTTTATTAATCTTGAAACCTTTATCCCGAACAGTTTTCCATCTGCCTGGCCTTTTTTTAGAGAAAGGCTAAGGCCTTCCATCATAAGTATGAACAAAAGAGGCAACAGTGGGCAGCCATGTCTTAATCCTCTACCACTCTGGAACAACTTTGTCGACTCTCCATTCATCATGATGGCATAGGCTGCAGAGGATACACAACCCATGATCAAATTTGTAGTAGGAAGACCAAAACCACATTGGAGAAGTGTTAAATGAAGAAAATCCCAATTTGTACAATCGTATGCCTTCTTTAAATCTAGCTTCATAATGATGACTTGTAGTTTTTTTACCTTAATACTGTGTAGAATGATGGTTTGTTGTTAAAGGGTAAAAATAAATAAAGTATGATTTGCTAATAGTGGTTTGTGAATGGTGTAGGATAATTGGTATTTAAAAGCTTTTTTTAATTTTTATAAAAGCTCAACTTTAATATAGTTTAAGTATGTTTTTAAAATTATATGTAGAATTTTACTTTTGGGAGTTTTGGTTGGTTTTGAATTAATTTGGAATTTTGTTTTTTTATATGTTTAGAATTCCCATTTTAAATTGATGAAAGTGAAGATTGAGATTTTGTTATTATTTTGTTAAAGTATTAATGACACTTTTATATTTATGTTTACATTTATTATGTATTTTTGTTTATAAAAACAATTAAGATTGAATATAAATGTTAAATGAAGAAGTTTAAATGTTTGATGTATATATTTTTTACTTTGTCATTATTTGAATTTGGTTAGATAATCTTTGCTAAAATTGCAATTTTGAATTGATGAAATTGTTGTTTTTAGTGTAAAATAGATTTAGCACCCTCCAATACCCTTTATGCAACAAAGTTTTGGGATGTTAACATCTAAAATTTGAGATTTTCTAATTGAAAAAGACATTATTCTGAATGGAAAAAGACCAATAAACTTTATCACGATAAATACGAAAAAATCAACTTAAACATAATAAATCAACCATACCCAATCCAATATTACCACATTGATAAAAGGCATATTCTCAAATTGGTACATATCACATCATGAAGATATATGTTAATTTCAATGTTCCCAATTTGTAAAAGAAAACAATATGAAGTTAAAAGGAAGCTAATAAAATATATATTTCATAAAATTTAATTTTTTAAAGGATTTTATATATATTGGATTGTAAAACTTTATCATTTGATGTTATTATTAGGAATATTTAATGTTAATAAATTGAAAGTTTTATTTTTCCAAAGGTTGATATTTTGTTAATAGAAATTGGAAGATTTTATATTATATCAAAAGTTATAGCATGAGCTAAACAACACAGTTACAAGTGTTGGCATTAGAGAATGGCCAACTTCTTATTTGTCGAGTACACAAAAAGAAAAAATTCAAAAAAACTCCATCCCATAGATTCTTGCATGTATATATTCAATAAAAAGTTCTTAGAATCCTCACAACTTTGCATGGTATAAGATATTATCAGAAGATATGGTGATTGGTTGCCTCCTCCAACCCTTGGATGACTAGAGGGGGTTTTCGGGTTCCCTATGTCCATATCTTCAAGAAGTTGGTGCATTATCTTATCATCCTTGAAGTTGAGACGAACAGAGGTGGTAGACATCATATTTGAAGCCTCCCACTGAGAGCTCTTACTTAGGTTTGAAACCAAATTTCCGAGGGAGTGACATTCAGATTCCAAGGCATCAATACGTTGATTCTACTAAGCCATAACGTCCATAATTGTGGCTTTCTTTGCATTGTAATGATGCTCATTCTGGTGTACCTTAGTCATAATTAAGAATATGGAGGTCTAGTTACATTGTATAGTTTCCTCATGATACCTAAGTGTCCTACGGATATGTTGAACTTGTCTGTAAACCATAATGCTTGTAATGATAACAAGATGATGTCACCTATAGTTAACAAGGTTAAACACAGATTATTGGCTAGGCCTTAGGGTCCAAAGGTCGGGATAGGTCCCTCTAAGAAACAACACACATGAAAGTCCATCGTAGACCACACAGGAATAACCAGAAGTGGGAGAGACAAAACCCTTGGATGAGTTCTCCAAATGTAGTGTTCCCCAGCTTTCCTGAAGAACATTACTTGCAGAAAATACACATAAATTCGAAATTTTTCTGCTAATTAACTTCTTGTAGCTTACCAACTATAAACTATACACAAATCGAACCATTTTTAAATATCTATAATTAGATGCATCTACAACATTATAAATGAACATGAATACAACTAATAAATCATCTACAACAACACATAAAACCATTCCCATACAGAGGGTAAAAGCACAACCATCAAACTCATAAGATAACTCAAAAAATAGATAAACACTTATCTTTTTAAAACATTTGTGCAACCAGTTGCTTGGGAAGGACGTTCCACCCAACCATAGACTTGTTGTTCCAAGTCTCAACAACAAGTCACCTTCAAGTTGGGGCTAGGAATCCACAAAGTAAGGGTGTCTTTCATAGTCCACTCACAACTCAATATCCCACAACCCACTAGTATTCTCCTACAACTATCTTGAATTTCATACAACTCTCTTCCTTTTGACTTTCGCAACCCAAGGAATGTACCCCTTCACTGCTCTCATTCTATCGAGTGTCCCATTCATTTATCAAGGTCTCTCTGGCACAGGTAACCAGGAATATCTCTATTGGAAACTCAAGGGAACTCGCTACCAGGAAAACTATGAGTAAAAACAACAGCAATCACTTAATGTTACAATGCAACTCACACAGGTGTTCATTCTTCAGTTCTGACAACCCATTTCTTCAATCTTCGGCTCCAAAATGATCCATCATGCTCCAGATTTCGCCCAGCCTTCTTGCTCTAGCTCCAATGCTCTTTTTTCTGCTCCTTGCTTGTTGTTCATGCCCAACATGAATGTGAAAAACTGCTTGTTCTTCCCCATATGAATTTCCTCAATTTCCCAAGATAGTCGACTACTCACTCTTTCAGCCCCATGATTCTAATAACTATGGGATGTGACTTCTACTCCCACCCTCTAACATATATTCATTGATTGGGCTCTCATACGCTCAACCAAAAAATAGAAGGTTGTACATGATATTAAAATTTAGAAATATGGGTTTGGATTAATACTCATAATCAATTTCCCCCATGGACCCCTCTTAGACACTCCTAGACATTCCCTCTCTTGTGGATTAATCAGCCCCCATCTCTATCCATATTCCTCGGCAATTGGCATCACATTATTTTTATTAAATTAGAAAATAAAATTCACATATTATTTATTTTCCCCAACTTGGCCATAGCCACATTTATATCTACATTATGCATTAATTAAACTGGGGATTATAGCGAGGAAGTTACATTACCCCTCCCCTACAATCGTGCATCGTCCTCTTTGCATGGTACCATGTCGAAATAATATACAAATTTACATCCCAATACTTACAAAAAAATAATAAAAAATTTCGCAATTTCACAACTCCAACAGTTGTTCCAACTATTATCTCATGTTTCTTTCGACCTGTTGACCCAAGGAATGTGCCCCATTCACTACCCTCAGTCTATCGGGATACACCATTCTTTTATCAAAGCTATCATCGCAGGTGACCATGAATTTTGAGACATGGTTCCCAAACTCTAGCTACCCAAAAATGGAGTATTGCATTTATAGCTTTTGTTTTCTTCAAAATTGACAAAAAATTGTGGGTATTCCTCCCGCATAGTTTCTTCATGCTCCCATGTTGCATCTAGCTCCCATGTTGCATCTACAGGACTGTAGCAGGTCCATTGAACCTTTATTGGACCTATGGCTTTGTTCCTGATCAATTTGACTTTCTAATCAATAATGTGTACTGGTTCCACCCATAAATCTCCTTCATTTTTCCACCAAGATCACAGTCCAATCAATTATGTCGTTAGATTCAGACACATATTTCTTTAATATTGATACATGAAATACATTATGCACTCTCATGGATGTAGGAAATGCTACCATGTATGCAACTGGTCCTATTTTCTCTAATATTTCAAAAGGCCCGCAATATCTTGTTGCCAACTATGGGCAGCAACCCAATCTTATCGAACTTCTTTTCACTTTCACTTTTAGGAAAAACATGTTCTCCCACTTTAAAATCTCTAAAAATTTTGCTCTTGCCTACATAACTTTTATGTTTGTCTTAAGCAGCCTTTAAATTCTTCCTCATCTTTGTCATCTTCTCTTCCATTTCCCTCAACAAATCTAGCCCAATAACAACTTTTTCTACTAGGTTATCCCAACTCATTGGTGTGTTACACTTCCTGCCATACAAAGCTTCAAATGGGCTCATTTTTAATGAGTCTTGATACCCATTATTGTAAGAAAACCCTACTAAGTGGATGCAGTCTTCCCACTTTGATGGTTAGTCTATCACATACATTATGAGTATGTCTTCAATGATTTTTCTGGTCCTCTCTGTTTTCCCATCTGACTCTAGGTGATACATTGTACTGAGATTTAAATTTGTCCCGAAGCCTTTGAACAATCCCTTCCAAAAAATTAGATGTGAATTTTGGATCTTTGTCTGAAACAATTGCCTTGGGAACTCCATGTAGCTTGAGAACTTTCTTCTTGTAAATCTCTGCAATATTTGATGCCTTATGTGTAGTCTTTACTGGAATAAAATGTGCAACCTTAGTCAATTTATCCACCACCACCATGATGGAATCATGTTGCTTCACTATTTCAGGCAACTTAGTAATAAATCAATGGTAACCACTTCCCATTTTCACTTGGGAATGGACAATGTTTGTAGCAGCCCAGTTGGATGTTTATGCTTTGTTTTCACCTTTTGGCATTCCAGACACTTGACTATGTAATTAGCCATGGCTTTCTTCATTCCTAGCCGAAGGTATTGGCTTCTTACAAATGCTATTGTTTTCTGATATCCTGGGTGCCCAACATATGGCACATTGTACATTTCCCTCCACAATATATTTTTCATCTCTCCAAAATTTGGCACATATATTTTCCCTTTGTACATGAGGATTTCATCCTCTTTCAGCTCATAATTTTTAAATTTCTGTTGTAAAATGCCTTGTTGTAATGTTTATTTTATTTTTAGATATTGTTGATCTGAGTTTGCAGCCTCTAAATTAATGTCTTTTAAATCTATGTTGAACATGTTGATGGATGAAATATACATTTCATGAGCTCTTTTGTAGAGTGCATCAACCACCTCATTTTCCTTCCCTTTTATATGCTTAATTTCAAAGTCATATTGACTTAGAAATTCCATCCATCTAGTTTGTCTGGTATTTAATGTTGTTTGTCCAAACAAATGCCTCAAACCACAGTGGTTTGTCCTTAGCTCAAATCTTCTTCCCATGAGGTAATGTCTCCACATTTTAATGCATGTACAATGACTTTTAATTCCAAGTCATGTGTAGCTTAATTCCTCTCGTGCTCTTTAATTTTCAGGACTCGTAGCACACCACATGATCCTTTTGAGTGAGGACTCCACCAAGCCCTTCCTTGCATGCATCAGTGCACACTACAAAATATTCATCCATATATGCAATATTCAAGATATGTGCACTTGTCAAAATGTATTTCAGCAGCTGAAAATTTTCTTCACACTTGGAAGTCCATTCAAACTTCACTCTCTTCTTATACAAAGAAGTGATTGAACTTGCAATATTTGAAAACACTATTATGAATCTTCGGTAATAACCTGCAAGACCCATGAATGATCTAACCTCTGTCACATTTCTTAGGGATGGTCATCCTCTAATGGCCTCTATCTTCTCAGGGTCAACTGTTATCTCTTTTTCTTAAATAATATGACCTAAGTAGTGAATCTTTTTTTGATAAAAGATTCACTTACTTAGCTTGGCATACAACTTATGCTCTCTTAAAAAATTTAGCCCCATTATGAAATTCTACTCATGTTCCTCCTCTGACTTAGAGTAGATGATTACATCATCTAAGAACACAATAAAAAAAAATTCCAATTACTCCCTAAACACTCCATTCATCAGGCACATGAAAACAATTGGTGCATTTGATAGCTTGAATGACACTACCATGAATCCATAATGTCAGTATCATGTCTTGAATAATGTCTTATTGATATCCTCTTTCTTTATCCTCATTTGATGATAGCCTTATCTCAAGTCAATATTGGAAAATATTCTTCCATCTTTAAGTTGATCAAATAAATCATCAATTCGTGGAAAAGGATATCAACAATTATTTATGGAGACCTTATTCAGCTATCTGAAATCAATATGCAGTCTTAAGGTTCCATCTTTATTTTTCATAAAAAATAACCGAGGATTCCCAAGGTGACACACTTGGGCGTATATACCCATTTTTTTAAAGTTCTTCAAGCTACATCTGCAACTCCTTCAATTCTAGTGTGCCCATTTTGTAAGGTGTCTTGGACATTGGGAAAACTCCTGGCACCAAATCAATAGAGGAATCAATGTCTATCTTTGGAGGCAATCATGGGATTTCAACAAATACATTTTCAAAATCCCTCAAGACTAGATGGTCTTCAATGCTTGCCACTTTATGGGCTGCAAAAAAAATTCATCCCTTCCTAAAACTATTTTTCAATTGCATAGCTGAAATTTCTCTAACATCTACAACTCTTGGAATGCCTTGAACCTTGTCTAGGACATCATGGTGCTTTTCCAACCAATCCATGCCAATTAAATAATCATATGAACCCAATGGTATGGTGTTCACATATACCTTTGTGTTGAGTCCATTCATGTCTATTGGACAATATTTAACTAGCTCGTTGATTTTCCTCTTAGCCCATGTGTCTAACTAAACTAACCAAGATGTATTATGCTTACTATTTTGCAAGTGAAATATTTCGACAATGTTAGAGTTTATGTAACTATGGCTAGCTCCAAAATCAATTAAAATTGTTATGAATTGGTTATCAATCTTACCTTCCACTTCAATCATGGGGGATTGATATTTTTTTTGCTTGTTGTCCAAGACTACATAAATCCTTGGCATAGTTCCTCGCATGTATTCAACTATTTTAGCCTCCTGAATATTGTGGGCAATCTTCATTCTTTTTCCTTTGTGAGGGAAGTCCCTATATAAGTGATTTCCCTCACATCCCCAACATTGTATAGGAAGCCTTGGCCTTTTCTCAAATGAATCTAAAGTCTTATTCTCATTTTGGGATGACTATCCTTGTTGATTTACTTCGGAGTTTCTCTTGAAAAAGAGTGGCTTAAAACATTTATTTCTTTGATCCTTTTTACCCTTCCTCTTATCATTCCAATATTTTTGGAAAACTAGTCTTTCATTGCTCTGCTGATAACGAAGCTTTGCACTCCTTATGGCTTCCTCCAAAGTCTTAGGGTTATCATATTGTATCTTGTCACTGTAGAAGGAAGGTAGCCCACTTAAAAACCTTTGGATTTTGACTTTCTCATCCTTTATGAAGTCAACATATTTCAACAATTCAAACAACATCTTCTCATATTCATCCATTGTTGTGCTTCCCAACTTGAGTTCAAATAACTCTTTCATCTTCCTTTCTAGTAATGCTTGGATAAATATTTCTCTTGGAAATATCCTTTGACCTATCTCCATGATATCCTCTTTTCATCAAGGTGTTTGGCTTTCTTAATCTTATCCCACCACATGGTTGTCTTTCCTTGCAAGTCATAGCTTGTAATTCAGCTGGAAATATTTCTTCATTTCCAACAACCATGCCTCGACCTCTTCTCCCTTCATGTTCTCACCATTGAAATTTGGTGGCTTGATTTTCCCGAGTTCACCTTGCAAGATGTCTACCTCAATCCTTCTTCTCTGCCTCCTCACAAGGGACACACTTGGGATGCTCTCTAGCCCTAAAATTTCATGAGTTATTCTAGTGGATTTCCTTGGAGAATGATGGCGCCTACTCATGCTTCTTGACTACCTATCATTCTCGTGATCATCATTTCTGCTATGGGATCTATATGCAGTCACTTGTCTGCCAGTATTTTTTTGTTTGGTGCCAGAGTATTTGTTAATTTTCCTATGCAACATATTCAGACTCTAAAGTACCTCTTCCTGAGCTTTCATAGTCATTTAATTATCTACCATATAGCTCCACACTTCTCTATGCAATATTCTCATAGTTACAAACTCCTTCCTGCCACTTATTCCATTTGACTATGTCTCAGCATTTCCCATGCAGACCCCTAACCTCTTCATGGCTGTAAAAACCATGGGAATTATCCATAACTCCAGTCCCCATATAAGAACCAATTTTTTTTGGTGTACCTCTAATTCTTCAAGAAATGTGCATGTAATAATTATTGTTAGCACATGCATACTATAAAACATT
>CBVK0101663184.1:0-13660 GCA_900067695.1 Picea abies
ACATTCTCAACTACATACTTAGTGACATACTCATTTTTTCCATTTTTCCTCCTATTTAGGAGGATTGCTATTTATAGTATGTCTATTTATAGAAAGTCTTTTTTTAGCCGATGGATTCCTATATGTAATACCATGGGAAAACACCATGGGTTTCCAAAACTATGGGATCATAAATCACCATTAGGAAAATTCCTATTTTTAGCTACCATTAGGCAAATTCCTATTTTTTATCCACCATTAGGAAAATTCCTATTTATTAGGAGCTAATTTCTATATCATTAAGTCTAGGAGATAGTTCTTATTTCATAGCTATATAGTGTGCTTTAGTGAGAATATTATCCTCTTAAGGAAGTGCACATTACCCATATCATTCTTGGAGTTAACCTATCTCTTATTTTTAGTAACTTTCCATATTTATGAAATTCTCCCTTAATTAGGACTTTAGTTCCATTATTGAACTCTAGTCTTATTCTAGGAGAGTTTTTCTATTATGGAATGCATGTTGACTTCGTGTTAGAGTTCTCACTGAGTTCCCACCCATATTGGTTACCTTTTCTTATTATTAGCAACGTTTAACTTTAGTTAACTATTTCGAGTGGGAGAAAAAAAATTTCTACTTGAGCATGCACATGGAAACCCCAACCTAGTGTGCATTACTCCTATTGTGGAAATTCCTATATATTGTACTCATGATCAAGGATTAATACAATGTTATTAGAGTTGGTTTCTTAGTCTCTTATGTGTGAATATTGATTCTATTTTTCTCTCTCATCTCTCTCTTTTACAATTAGTTATTGTAGTATTTCATTCTCGCAATTAGGTCTTGGATTGTGGTTTAATCCTACATGGATAGATATCTCCAACAATAGGCTATCAATTTCCCCTTCATTGTGGACAATTGCTAAATTTTGTGAGATAAGGAGGAGGGGGAAGTTGGATATATCAATCCACATCTTGATATCAAATCCACATCTTGATATCAAACCGGTAAGAGTTCCCATCAAGGTGTGGATTGTGCTTCTCCAATGTAGTTTATTGATTACCCCTTCCCTATGGGAAGTTTCTAAGCTTTGTCAGAGAATGAAATGGGGTTGGATATAGAAATCCACACCTTGATATCGAATCGGCAAGGGTGTCCATCATGAAATGGGAATGTGGCTCGGTAGTAGAGAAACCATAAAGGTGTGGATTGCTACATGCAATAATAGGTTGTCAACTTCCAATTCCTTGTGGGTGATTTCTAAGTTTGATTGCTAAGTTTTTTCAAATGAGGAAGGGTGGGAGGTGTTGGAGATAGAAATTCACACATTGATATTGCAAATGGGCATGTATCTCAATGGTATAGCATCCCATCAAGGTGTGGATTTCTCTCTCCAATAATAGGCTAGATATCTTCCATTTTCTATGGGAAATGGATATGTTCTATGAGATAAGGGGGAGGAGGATTGGAGATAGGAATCCACACTTGATATAGAACTGGAAAGGATTCCCACCATAAAATGTCCATGTAGCTTTGTGGTAAAGAAAGGGGGTGAATTGTGGATTTCTATCTCCAATAATATGCACCTTAGTATTTATAAAACATGTCTCAAGAATTTGATAATACAAAATTTAAATAGCATCATTAGTATAAAAAATATGAGATAAGATACATTTCATTTGGGGTCTCATATTTTCCTTGAGGGTCAAAAGAGAAATCCATCGAATCTTTAGAGTGAGTATTAGTGAACCATTGATCAAGGTTCAATTCTCATAAGGGATAAGACATTATATATATATTCTAAAAACCCTCGTCAAACGTTCGACGAACTTTTGACGATTTTTATAAGACATTATGTGGATCTTTATATGACTATTAGTGACGAAATTTTGTTGATATTTACATGAATGTTTGCAATGAACATTTTTCGATCTCTATACGAATGTTTGTGATGAAAATTTGTATATATATAGACGAACGTTTGTGAAAAACTTGTGTCGATATTTAGATGAATGTTTGATACGAACATTTGCCGATATTTAGACAAACGTTTTTTAAGAACGTTTGCAACAAACTTTTGTTAATATTTAGATGAATGTTTGTAACAAACATTTGTCGATATTTAGATGAATGTTTGCGATGAAATTTTTTCGATATTTAGACAAACATTTGTGAAAAATGTCTTTCAATCTTTAGATGAAACAATTTTTCGTCGATATTGTGACACATTTCTAACAAAGAAAATAGGTTGAAGGATTTGTTGGAAGCTTGATGTTTTTACGATGTAGATTTGTCGATAAATTGTCAGAAAATGATCCCCATGTATTAGTATACATAACATTGAAATTTTTCAAAAATGACCACAACATTTCATTCATCAATGTGAAGAAGGTTGCATGGGTGTTTCACAACCCAAAAGGTGTCACTAGGAACTCAATGCTCCCATACCTCATGACCATGGTTGTCTTTACCTCATCTCCATCTACAATCCACATCTAATAATACCCATTTCACAAGTCAAGATTTGAAAATAATTTGGCCTTGGCCATATTGTCAAATAAATCAATAGCTAAAGGCAACAGGTATAGCTTCCTCACATTTTGCTTGTTCAGAGATTGATAATCCAAACACATTCTCATCTTTGAAGTGTCCTTCTTCTTCTGAAAGAGAACCGGGTCACCATATGGGGACCTGGATGGACAAATGAATCCAACATCAATCAATTATGTCAATTGACTCTTCAACCCTTCCAACTCATGTCCAGACAATCAGTAAGGAGCTATTTTCAATGGTTACAGCCCAAGATCTACCTCTATACAGTGGTCAATAATGTGTCAGGGTGTGAGCACTTTCAACAACTCATTGGGAATAATGTCTGAAAAATCACCCAAAAATTCAGTGATATTAGGTGGAAAAGAAATCCCCATTCTATCCTCTTGAACTTCCCTAACAATTTCCACATAAATCTACGATCCATTCCACCTTGTTGATCTCTTCATACTCAATGCACACACAAGTTGAACCTTTCCACCAAAATTCCTTGCAATTCTGCCACAACCCAAGCCTTATGTTCACCAAGTATAACCATCTTGTCCATCCATGGAATAAGGACCGGCTGCATCCTCCTTAGGAACTCTTGCCCAAGAATCACCTCAAATTCATTCATAGGCATCACTTTCAGCCGGGGATCTAGCTCTATATGGTGGTCAATAATGTGTCACAGTGGGAGCACATTCAACAACTCATCATACTTTCTATCCAAAAAATCATCCAAAACTTTAGTAAGCTTAGGTAGAAGAGGAATCCCCATTCCATCCTATTGAACTTCCCTAACAATTGATGCATAAATTTGTGATCCATTCCTCCTTTTATATTTCTTCATAATCAATGCAGACACCAGATGCACCTTTCCACCAAACTTCCTTGCGGTTGTGCACACAACCCAAGCCTTCTTTTCACCAAGTATAACCATCTTATCCATCCATGGCATAAGGCTCAAATGCATCATCCTTAGGAACTCTTTCCCAAGAATCACATCAAATTCATCCATAGGAATCATTGTGAAGTTATCTCGACCTTTCCACTTATCAAGTTAAATATGAACTGAGGAGGAAACACTAGTTGTTTCATTTTCCTCAAAGTTTACTACTTTCACCACAGCTCTACATGTGGAGACTCTAAGTCCCATATATTTCACTACTTCAGTATTCAAAAAGTTGTGAGAGGCACCTTAGCCAACTAGAGCTTGCATTGTTCTTCCATTGATAACTCAATCCAAAAAATACAACTGATGCTCTTGGATACCAGGATTTCCACCCAAGGCACCCAATGTACCAACCCTTCATAGGTTGTTGTAAACCGAACCTTTCCACTCTTTCTATGTTAGGTGAAAAAGACAAACAAAATCACAATACAACATACCTATGGTGTTCTCATCTCCCGCAGACTGTGTGGGAGAACTCCTTGGTCCACCACTTGGATCCAAGGTGCTTCATTGCAAGTCCCTATAGATCATGGTTTGTTGCACAAATCAAGTTTCTTCTACCTTAGGTCGACTTAACCTACCTTGATTCATTTGTGGATTCCTTATATTGTATGACTTCATTGGCCTCTGTCCAAGGAGTCACACCACCCTAGGTCGCCCCACTTCTGGACTGTGTGAATCATGTCATATTTTGCATTGTGTCTTTGCAAAGTTTTTCATTGTGAAACTTCTTTGATACCATCGGTCATGCCCCCAAGAGTCATGCCCAAGTCCAACCTTAGCATCTCATGGATGTGCAACATCGCAGAGGTTCTCACTTAACAACTTATCTCAACCAAGGATACTTCACCTGGACTACACCTAGAGCATACCCATACTTTGTTCTAAGCTATGGATAAGACACATCCTTACTCTATGCAACTCAATTGTATAATTAGACATTTGTTAACATTCTTTAACACTTAGTCATTCTGACATACAAAAGAAAACATGTGAAACACAAGAGACATAATATAGTGTGAGTGGCACCAATGGTGCCTAATACCCGTCTTCATTTATTATATCGTGAAACATAAACAAAGATTTACAAATAGGGCATTATTTTCCTAGTTACATAGATGGGCAGAGTATCATGACTCTACTTTATACATTAGAATTGTTCATACTTTTGGTTCTATCACTCCAATACTTTCCCTATTTCTCCTCCTTGCCTCAACATGAGGTGCACACCACCTGTGCACCAAGCCTCAGACCTCCATGTCTCTTACCTTCATTTTTTTCTTGTGACTTTGGTTGTGCACCCTTGTGCTCTTATAGGGACTCCAAGGGTCACTTGTGAAAAGCGTCATGTCTTTTGGGTGTGTCACGCCCCTTCACGAATCGTCACACTCAACTGAACTGTCACACCCCTCCATGGATCCAGTGCACCCAAACGAGCTCGTTCGCCCATCAACCATCACATCTCTTGGACCAGCATGCCCCATCCATAGGCGCATGCCCCTTGCCTTGTGCTCTTCCTTATGTCAATCATTGTGACTCTCCATGGGTGTGTTGAGGGGGTTTTCCAACCTCTCTAGTGCTCCCATGCTACTAAGGGAATATAGGTCCACTACTTGGGCGTGCTCTCAAGTTTTCCTACCCTTTCCCAAACACAACCCAAGTCTTCGTTGTTCATTGCAAGAGAAGAAGGTTTTGTGCCCCCTTGGGCTCGTACAACATTGTTATGCTCCAAGGTGTTCCTTTCCACACCCATAATACAATTTCTTTCCCAACCATTTGTTTTCCCCTTGTTCTCTTCATCTGTTCCATCATCGAATCTACCCAAGGAGCATGTGCACTCGGTGGGTGTTACAGAATACCTTACATATGGTAACTAACATAGAAAACATGTAGTACATTGACACTTGAATGTTACAACTACCAAATTCCTCTTGCATCCACATTTTTTAATTTTGTAAAATTTCACATGTTCGCCCTCCATTTTCCTCTCGCATACACATTTTTTTATTTTTTTTATTTCAAAGACCCACTCTTTGTTTTCTTTGTCATCCTTTGTTTTATGGTTAGCATGGTTCTCTCATTGATAGGGATATCATGATGGCCCTTCTATATATGTTGTTAGCTCCATTCATGATAAATTAACAAACATATAATGGGGGTTGTTGTGGGAGAAAAATCAATCATGGATTCATCAATGACATCTCTAAATTGTTGGTTGATTGGGAAGATAGTTTGGATATACACCAATAAAATATATATATTATGCATATATTATTGGTGATGAGGAACATAATAAGTCAACCATTGGACGTGTTTCTCTGGTATACTTTTTGAAATTATTTGTTTGTAAGGAAGTATCATCACAGAAAATTTTAGAGATTAAATTTCACCCATGGGATAATTTTCCATGTTTTTTCCCAAAAAACGATTTACCATTCTAAAAATGATTCCTCCCAATTCTATAGGATAAACTTATTTTACCTTAAAAATAGCTAAAATTTTATACAAACTATAAAAAACCCTTAGAAATTTGAATATTTTTACAAAAATATCGCCAAACATTGTATATTTGACATATTAAGGAACAATAAGATTCGTCGAGGTTTCTACATTTTAAATTAAATTTCCATCCTTAAAATCATCCCTAGGTATCATTTGACAAATTGTATACTTATTTTGATACTTGTTATATCAGGGATAAATTTTGTTTTTCAATTGTCTTTAATTATCATTTAACATTATATGGTTACTTTGGTACTTTTTATATCAGGGTTACATAATTATCTTTAATTATTTTAAATTTATCGTTAAACCCAACTTTTCTTTATTCAATGAAAAACTATATTGTTGAGAATAAAATTAGAATGTTCATTACAATGATCTCCTCACCTTAAACTTAATGGTAGATTATGTTAGATAATTTTGGCTTATTTAAGAAATATAATTTTTCAAAGTGAAAGCAATATTCTCTATGTTCTTCATATGAGGTTGCAATAATAGTTTCATGTTATCATGTTACCATTTGTGTAGCCATCCATTAGAAGATTAGGTCACTGATATGTTTGAATAAAAGGTCTTTTCTACTATTCAACCATCCATTACAAGATCATCATGTCAATGATATGTTTCTCTACTCTTCACACGATTTTTCAATAATACTTACCCTGTGATTACCTGTATAAGAATCCAATATTATATAACCATGCCTGGCCTTCATTTCAAAATCATTTATATGTCACCTATAGTGAGTCCACTGTGGTGATAAAAATTGGTAAAAAAATTATAATCTAACTAATAATTCACTAAGTTATTTTATTGTATTTACTTATATTAAATAGGTAAATTAAAATAATTTAAATTTATTTTTATTTTGAATTTGTCAAACATGAAAAAATTAATTTTTTTGGCATATAGTTTGGATCTCAAGATATTTTTTTTTTTTTTTTTTTTTTGGAAGATATGGGGTTAATAGTTACAATCACATCTATGGTTGCACCAAAGCTATATTCTTATAAAATAAATAAAATTCAAATCATTCACCAATACAATTGACCCCCTCTAAAAGTAATAGATGAATTTTCAAGAAAATATTGATGAAGTTGATCATCAATTTGTGTTATCAACAATTTTTTAATTAAAATCATCTCATCGATAACAACATATTTGAAATTTCTCATCTTCTCTTGTAATCTAATCAAATGCGACCCTTGAAAATCGGTCATCTCCCTCACTCGTATATGAAGTGGAAAGTTCATTATTATTGTAGATATGTCGAATGTCATAAAACAAATTGGAGCCAAAAGAATGAAGGGGATATTCTTAGGAAGAGACTCAATTTCATGGGAATGTTTAACAACTCCAATCATGTTTAACTTTTTGGCACCGACACTCTCTCCCAATAAATATTCCATATTTCTATATCTATGATTTTGTCACTCCACTTTTTTAGTTTTATTATTTTGACTTCTTTATCATAAGTTGCCACTGATTTTTTCTTTCCAAGCTATATCATTTGCAATCATTTTTCTTTACACTTCTATTTGTTCACGTGATCATTCTCTCTATGTCTCTTAACATGTTGTTGCACTAATTTTCTTTTTTATTCAATTTCAACATTATAAGAGACATGATTATACTCAATATTTTACACATATACATATCCTATAACAAATAAGAAAATACTAAATTCAATTCACCGAAAGATGCATACCCTATAACAAATAAAAAAATACTAAATTCAATTCACCGAAAGATGGAACATTATCACATGTTGTAGAAATCAATGCATTTGAGGAAAGAAAAAACTATATTCTCAAACCAATGCAACACAAGGAGCAACATAATAATAAATCAATGCACGTGAAGCATGAACTTAAAAACTCTTATCTCCTATTGTAAGTTAATCAAATGAAACCTTTATAAATTAGTTAGGTCCCTCATTGATATATGAAGTGCAAAATTTATTGTTGATGTAGATATGTTAAATACTATAACAATGTTCCAAGCCAAAATAATTAAAGGGATCTTCTTAGGAATATACTAAATGTGGGCATGTTTAACATATCCAATCAAGAAAGACTTTTTAATGTCTAGAATCTCTCAATAAATCTTTCATAGTTATATATCTATGTTTTTACCCCAACACTTTTTGGGGTTTGGTATTTTTTCTTCTTTGTTTTTTCCTTTGCTCTAGAATTATATGTTGCAATTGATTTTTTCTTTTCAAGCTATATTGTTCAATATATTTATTTTTCTTTCTTCCATTTTTTCATGCAATTCATTCTCTTTATGTCTCTTACCCTATTTTGCACTACCCTCATTTGTTCTTCAATTTCAAAATTATGAAGAAACATGATTATGTCCAATTCAATTTTTTACTCTAGATGTATGCAACCCAACCTTATAACATAGAAGAAAACTTTGAATTCATGCACCTTAAAAAAGAACATTATTATGCATTGCATGAATCAATGCATTCAATTAAAAAACTTAATAACTATATTTTGGAACCAATATAATGTATTTAAGAACTTGAAGCTTAAATTGATGTGCCATAAGAGGATCATATTAATTTCGATACTAAAATCAATAAAATCTAAAAACGAACATCATAACTCTATATTGAAATGAATGCTACCAAAAAAAGAACTTAAGAACTAGATGTTTAAATTAATGTGTTGCAAGAAGGATTAAATTAATTTGAGATAAAAATCAAAGTACAAATAAAGGCTAAGAATCCATATCCAAAAAATAAGTTGGGTTGTGAGTAAGCTATACCCACGATATCTCCATTACCATTGTTATAAATTTCCACCAAGGCCCTATTATTTTCTTAGATTAACTAAAACAACCTACAATTTCATGTGTTATTCACAACCATAATGATTTCCACACTTATCCCAATCTCATTGTTAATTATACATTTGTATAGATGATTTCCACACTTATCCCAATCTCATTGTTAATTATACATTTGTATAGACATTATTATTACAATATAACTAATAACTTGAAAATTGGATCTCTTCTTAATTAAAATTTTATATAATTGTACAATGAGCCATCAAATGATGTATCATACCTTCTCTCAATTCTAAATTTTATATTTTACTTTTATTCATAACATGTCTCACACTCCTCAATATATTCTATATCAAATTATATGAATGAAGATTGTTCATTATATAAATGTATGTTGTCCCAAAGAGTTGCATACACTCAATTATATGATGAACCAAAAATGGTTGATTTCCACACTTATCCCAATCTCATTGTTAATTATACATTTGTATAGACTTATCCCAATCTCATTGTTAATTATACATTTGTATAGACATTATTATTACAATATAACTAATAACTTGAAAATTGGATCTCTTCTTAATTCAAATTTTATATAATTGTACAATGAGCCATCAAATGATGTATCATACCTTCTCTCAATTCTAAATTTTATATTTTACTTTTAATCATAACATGTCTCACACTCCTCAATATATTCTATATCAAATTATATGAGTGTAGATTGTTCGTTATATAAATGTATGTTGTCCCAAAGAGTCGCATACACTCAATTATATGATGAACCAAAAATGGTTGATTTCCACACTTATCCCAATCTCATTGTTAATTATACATTTGTATAGACATTATTATTATTACAATATAACTAATAATTTGAAAATTGGATCTCTTCTTAATTCAAATTTTATATAATTGTACAATGAGCCATCAAATGATGTATCATACCTTCTCTCAATTCTAGATTTTATATTTTACTTTTATTCATAACATATATCACACTCCTTAATATATTCTATATCAAATTATATGAGTGTAGATTGTTCGTTATATACATGTATGTTCTCCCAAAGAGTCACATACACTCAATTATATGATGAACCAAAAATGGTTGATTTATATGAAATTCAACAAGGTTCTTTTGCTAGACTTGTTGGCAGATTTCTAGCTTACTAATACTCAAGTTGATATATTCTATATCAAATTATATGAATGTAAATTGTTCGTTATATAAATGTATGTGATCCCAAAGAGTCACATACACTCACTTATATGATGAATCAAAAATGGTTGATTTATATGAAATTCAACAAGGTTCTTTTGCTAGACTTATTGACAGATTTCTAGCTTGTTAATACTCAAGTTGATTTCAAGAATTTTCCTATGAAGGGCATGAACTGACCACTTAACCTCATGAGCCTCATTAAATTTCTTTCTTTTTTATTTGATATAATAAAAATCATCCAAAATCTTCATATATGTTTGAAGATTTTTTTTGGTATATAATCTATTATCTTGATTTTAATATTAAAGAAGAATTGAATCTGAATGCATAATGGTACTATATTACAAACAACAATTCTCATATGCATAGAAAGACAAGTATATTCAATTATATCTCACAAATCAAAGTTAATTAATTTATTATCATGTATTTGTTTTATATTGAAGTCTTCTCATCCCTTCAAAGAAGGGTTGAGATAAAAGGAGTAGAAATGAAGGGAATTTCTCATGAGTCATATCATTCTCATGTATTAAAAGCAATATATGTTATCGTGTGAACTCACATATCCTTATTAGGTAAATCTTTCTCATTATACCCATACAATATCCATCTCATATAAACATGCATAATAACACACACATTCTCATCTAAATACATACATAATAATACACAAAGCATAAAGCATTCTCATTATTCCCATACAATATCCTTCGTATATAAATCCCTATATTAATTACCATATATTATATATTATATCATTCTCTTTTAAATCTAAATTTCATCTGATGCTTATATATTATATCCTTCTTTTAACTTAATATGCTAGCATTATATTATTATATTCTTTTGATGTAAATTTATGCATTAATAGCATGCATGATCTTATATAAATCCACACATAACAAGGGGAGTTGTGGAGCAACAAGTCCCTGTGAAGAAGGGACAAAGGGAGGAAATAGCAACAAGATTTGTAGCTCTGGAGAGAAAAACATGTTTGTAGCTCCATTTTTAAGATTTGTAAGTTTGAAGTTCAATTACCTATTCTATGATTTCAGCTTAACTTGATTGGTTTGGATTAGCCCTAGTTTGAACTGTAGATTGACCTGTAGATCTATCTGTGCTGGAATTGATTTTCTCTGTATGGTTTTTCGGTCCAAGTACTGCTTCAAGATTCTTGCTCTTTTTAAATGCCTGATGATGAGTTCCATGTAAAAATTGAGTGGAAGGATAGATCATTACTTGTTGAATAAGATACCCCAACATTTGGATGGTCGTGATGAAAATCTCTTTGTTGAGCGAAGCACAAAAGGACAATGTCATTTACAAGGAATAATGATATGTTCAAATGGCACATCAAATTGAGCACTTGGTGTATATACCAGTTTATAAATAAGCTTACTCCTAAAATGATACAAATTGCAAATTTTTTTCATTGTTGAATTCAAATATGAACAAACACCAAGAGATATAGGCTACCAATGCAAGGATAACGGTCGAATAATTGAGCATGTCTGCCATGTAGATAATTTTTTTTATTTTTTTAATTAGATTAACTGGGATTATGTGCCTTTGTGATTGGACAAGGGTCGCAGTAAAGAAAATTGGGAATTCAAATGATAAATAGAGTAGTTTAATAGTAGTGTGGCATGATGGTGGATGACAACAGAAATCAAGACGTTTTCTTTATACATAAAAAAACCTCAACAACTATTTTATTTAAGTGAACACACGACAGCCTTTGTAATCCATTGAATGCAATATGGTGAACAAACTACTAGGTGAGATTGAATCCCATGTGTAAACGTTGTGACAAGATGATACATTTCCAATATTGGGAATTCAAAGATCCATCAACCATTTCATTCATGTTCTTCATATTCACTATCGGGGGTAATCCTCTTCAAATAGGGCCAAATACGATAGGAATTTGTGAATTGCCTACATTATCGCAGCCGATAGGTGGAAGGTTTTTACACAATGGTGTTTCTGCAGCATTTCCACAACAGTGGTTGTGATTCTCTCTGGCGTGAATGTCTTATCGTGACTTGCAAAGGGAATACGAGCATATTCCTAGGTGACGGGTTAGTAGTTTTA
The DNA here is from genome assembly GCA_900067695.1 of Picea abies. NCBI lineage: Eukaryota > Viridiplantae > Streptophyta > Pinopsida > Pinales > Pinaceae > Picea > Picea abies. Next base: position 12,085 of record CBVK0101663184.1, read on the forward strand.
ACTTGGGCAGCGTCTGAAACCTTAGCAAGGACAACTCTAAGGTGTACGTTGTAGCCATAGTTGTGGATGGAGCAACCAAAACCACTTTCCCCAAGAATCCTCCAGAACATACTAAAAATGAGTTCTCCTATGAAGACGCTATCCGGTAAGAAAAGGATTTAAGACTATTCATATTTATGATCTTCTAGTCTAGGACATATTTTCGCAAAATAAATAAAAGCAATTAAGTTAATGTTTATAAACAAATACATTGATTGTGTGGAAATTTTATCAAAGAATAGTTATAGGCTTCATAAAACAAAAATTGCCAAAGAGAAAATCCATCCGCATCATTTACCCAAAATGATAATTTATTGGTTTTTCCTTCATCTACATCACCCAAGGGGGGTAACTATGAATCAGCCTAGATGAATACCTTCAGTGTCAAAAATAACTTGGGAGCCTCTAGATTCTCAACGAGATTGAATGATATGATATTATATAATAATATCTCACCGGTACAACAAAGAGATGCATGCAATTATGATTGTGGTTAAATCAACATATATTAGAGGATCAATTCTATTATACTTTAGTCATGATGATGAAGTTTCAAAAATGATTTTTTATATAAATTCTATCTGACACAGTAAAGTGGGAGCTTTTTTGGGCTCTGCTTTATAACAAAACCAATTAGATGATGCTACCAGAACAATAAAAGTGACTTATTATCTAGACAATGAATTGAAATCCATCTTGTCGATTGAAGAGGCGTTCTTTTAATTTTTTATGTCATCAAAGATTATAAATCATGAATTAAAATCCATCATGTGGATTGAAGAGTTCTTGTAATTCTGGATCCCAACAATTGTATGGACAACAATTCTCAATTCTCTTTAGGTTGGGATCTAAAATAAAATTATTTCTTATTATTATGGGCGGTCAATGTAAAGAAACAAAAAATTATGCCTTCTATTTATTTTGTACATGAATCATTTGTAACCAAATTAGATTAGAAATCATGACTAGTCGGTCACAGCAATGGGTAGACGTTATATACCTTCTATTTATTTTGTACATGAAGCATTCGTAACCAAATTAATTCTATAGTGAAGGAAAATAAAATAATTGATTATAATCCTTGAATTAAAGTGCTACATAACATAGTCAAAGTTGAAATCATTGAGTTGAATTGTCAATATAGAAGTGATCCTAAATTTTTATTAGGTATTGGTTTCATGGTTTATCTTTTCATTTTATCTCCTTCAATATACTGATTCATGCATATTCTCATAAATTTCAATAATCTTGGGGTCATTTTAGGGGCATCTTCTTTTGATGATTTGAATTTGTCCATTTCATGATTATTGATTATTATGCATGACTACTTTATGAAGGAAAATCATTCACATCTAGCTATCTATGAGAGAAAATGGGTGTCATCATGTTTATACATTTTAATCTCCTCCTAGTACCATATGATGCATGACCATGTGTAGATCCATCCCAGCAAGTATGTAATCCTATAAGAACCCAACTTAGCATGGTTGGATGGGAGGGTGTCACCAACAATTACATGTATATATTATTTTCCTTT
>CBVK0101664265.1:0-10758 GCA_900067695.1 Picea abies
CTCTCTCTCTCTCTCTCTCTATATATATATATATATACCTTTCTTTAAGTCAAGGTGTGTATAGTGTTTTCTATACGTGCATCATGAGTGAGGAAAGAATGTTTGCATAGCCCATACACTAAAAAGGATTAAACTAACTCAAAATCACATGGATGAAATTAAAGAGAAAGGGATAAGACATTACCTGGTCTAGAAGATTCATGATTCCAAAAGTTGATGCCCCGAAAATCCCTCATTGAAATACGAGGGATTTTTTCCACTAAATGCACAAACTTGGGTAAAAATTGAAGTGGTATGGTAAAAAAATATTTTTTCACTATTTTAACATTTTTCTTACCCACTTATAGTTCAAAACCTTCTTTGTTATTTTTCCTAATGGACTAATACTTAACCAATCGTTGTGAGTTATCTTTTGATATTTTTTCAGGTGCGATGAAGAATAAAGTTGTTTCTTGGGTATTTTTCATCACTGTAGTCCACATTTGAACTCTTTTGCCAGGTAACGTTTAGGACAACTGTCATATTGGATAGGGCCTTTATCCTTGCATTTTTTTTATTAATATTTTCTTTTCATATATTCCATAGAGTCAACCCCACTTAATTGCAATAGAAAGATTCTTTACTTATAAAAGTGTCATACTTTATGTGGTAGATCCTACTTTTCATGAGTTCCTTAGTTAGTGCTTTGATAGTCATTTGGTGCACATACTGAATTTGAGTTCCTTAGTTAGTGCTTTGATAGTCATTTGGTGCACATACTGAATTTTTCTATAGTCTTGGGACTCCTATTTAGTCCCACAATGACTAGATGAAGGTTCATGTCTTCTTCTAAATATTTTTCTAGCCTTCCTAGATGGGGCTTCCATTGTTGAGTTGTATGAGTTCCTTAGTTAGTGCTTTGATAGTCATTTGGTGCACATACTGAATTTGAGTTCCTTAGTTAGTGCTTTGATAGTCATTTGGTGCACATACTGAATTTCTCTATAGTCTTGGGAGTCCTATTTAGTCCCACAATGACTAGATGAAGGTTCATGTCTTCTTCTAAATATTTTTCTAGCCTTCCTAGATGGGGCTTCCATTGTTGAGTTGTATTATTGCATTGCATTTTCCCACTTGCACTTTTGAGCCTAATGTTAACTTTAGCTTCTTCTCTTGTATTTTGTCTCTTATGCATTCTCTTCAGTTACTAGCCCTTGCATCTATTTCCTTTGCAACTTGAAACTGTAATCCGTCGAGGAAACATTCCCTTAAGTGTCCATATCCTACATGCATTCCTTGCATTGAGTATAGGTATGTTTCATGTGCTTGGAACTAGTTTTGTTGACCACAACACCCATTTCCTCCATTTCATTCTAGTGTTATTTTATTCTTTTTCAGGATTTCATAATATGAAAAAGGAAAAAAAATAAAATATGATTAAAAAGGGGAGGGAAAGAATCAAGTTCTATGTTTATAATTGGAAGCAGTTATGAGTCATGACACCCTTGAACAAAGCACTAGTTTTGAGTCTTTGTCTCAAAAAATTGGGTTTTTAGTATGGATTTAGGAAACTAAACCTTGTTTATTTTGCATTTGGTCATCCAAATAGTTACTCTTCCAGTAATTATGGAGAGTCTATCAAGGCATTTTCTGTTATCGACTTATATCATTGTTCATTCTTGAGTTGAATCTGTCGAAGTTACTTTTGTGTAATGCTTATGTTCAAGGGAAGTTTAAGCATGTGTCAATCATTCCTTAGAATTTATGACTTATCATGTCAGTCTTCCCAATGGTCAAGTTGTTTTCAGTATCAACAAGCATCTCTATCTTATACTCATGCTAGTATGGAAGGTCCTTATTGACTTCTTACTGGAAATTCATGTCTTATCGACTATGACACATTGCTATGAGAGTTTGACCTATAGTAGAACCTTGGGCCTCTTTACATCATTAATAGGTTTCCTTTTTCTCAACATATGAAATTTCATCAATGGTCACTAACTGAGTGGTTTCCCATGTGTTAAACATCAAGAACTATATTCACACTTTGGGATTCATGCAATGCCTTGGATTCCGTTTTCCTCATTGGTGGAATTCCTCACCTCTATCATTAGTTTTCATGATCATCCATTCGTAAGAGTATCTATTCCATGCGTTATTCCATCTGGTGCATGTAGGATATGTACTCAGTTGTGTGTCCTTCTAGTTTTTCATTCGAGGCCTTCAAAATCATTACCTTTTTTCTTCCTCATATTGGATGGTGGGGGTGCATTAATTCCCTTCTTCCAGTAGATATCTTCCCCTCAAATTCAAATTATTTTCTTTGGGATCGATTGTTAGGTTCCTGACCTCCCCAACCCCTCAAGTAGATAGAATAATATGTATTCTATGTAATAAAGTCCAACATTAGTAAATAAGGCTTGTTTAATAATGTAAAATCATCTAATGTAAGAATACTTCACAGAAGGTTCTGCTTCGAAAAATATATTCCTCTAGAATGTTCTATAGAATATTGAAATAATATAAATAGGATTAGAAAGTATGGAAACGTTTTGTCTTGAGAATAATTTTTTTCTTGAGCTCTTCTCTATTGAAGGTTTCTCCCTTAAGTGAATTTTTCTATCAATATAATAAAGGCATCATTCCTAGAATCAATTGTGTCATTGTGCTCTATATTTTTCTCTTTATGTTGATAATTTTTATAAAAATTATGTTCTTGCTCTGCATAATATGATCTGACACCTTACAGGTGGTATCAACGCACTTTCCTCTACATAATTTTTAGACAATTTTTTTCTAGGATAGAGGCATGTACTATTGACATCTTTAAAGCACACTGATACGTCGTTTGGTGGGTAAAAATATAGTTTGGGAGGAATACACACAATAAATACAGACGGTTTCATGAGTTACTCAAAACAGATTGTTTCACCTAGTTGGAAACCTTTGTAACCCTTGTTGGTACCCCTTCAAGTAGTACCACATTAGAAAACACCTATACATAACCATTCACTCCCATGTACCCTTGGGTATATAGGGATTCCCATAGGTCTCCTAAAACCAGATTTATATTGGCCTATCAACTTTTGAAATGTTATAGTGGCACCGAACATATCACTTAGGAAGACTACTATCGCGTACATGAGTAATCGGGTATTACGGATAAGGGTATGGTTGATCCTCCTTAGTTAGAGCCCTAAGATATTGAGTCAAGTACTACTATTTGACCCTGTTGGTATATTAGAGAGATATAGCACCAGGATAACCTTTCTGATAGGAGCCATCCAAACCCTAACCCTTGCTACTGGAACATAACTGAATAGAAACAAAGGATAATTTTTTTAGCATAACCCTGCCTCATACATCTAGGTTGAAAAATTAGTACACAATTTAAACTATTAAAAATATGGGCATTTTTTCACTATAGTACTATTTATATCGAAGTATAAATATGTAGGAGTAAAAAAAAAGAGTATAGTGGTCAACCTCTTGTCACCCTTATTTGGGACCTATCCCACTGGATTCCCCACTCCACCCTTATCATAATGGTACCCATCACTTATAAGGAATTTTTTTCAATGTACCCACCCACTATTCCATTGCCTTCCTCTCTTCACATTGATCATAGTGGTAACCCTTACCCATAACCCACTTCTGTGTGGATCCACTAGCCCACTTTCCTACTTACCTCCCAAATGGCCCGCCCTCACAACCAAGAGGTTTACAACTGCATCCTTTCCTTGCCAAGTGAAAATTCCCAAAACAAGATTCACGTCAAGAAACTTAATTCTAATGTTGCTTCCCTCAATTACAAAGTTGATATCCTCACTACCTAATTTAACTCCCTCTCTAGAAAGTTCATAGACTATTATGTAGAGTTAAAACACTGGATGAGTCAATTTTGGGGCTTTTCCTCCTATCAAAATCCTTCACACCCATAAGGCATTGATTCCTTCCATACTATGGCCTTTCATTCAAACCCCCTTTATCATGAACTTTGTCTTCCTAAAATTGAGGTGAATAAATTTGATGGCTTGGATCCCATGGGCTAGGTCACTCAAATAGAACATTATTTCTCCTTGCATGACATCATTGATGAATTGACCAATATTTGTATCAGTGTCCCTTATTTGGATCCAAAACACTAGAAATGGTGGCAATGACATAAAAATTCATGATGGTGTTACATTCCTTGGACCTAGTTTGTTGCAGACCTTCATGAATTCTTTGACAGCGACACACATCATTTGGACAATTTGACCAAGCTTAAACAATATGGTACAATGGAAGAATATATCAATACTTATAATTAATTTTTTTTCTGAATGGATGACATGTCCAACACCTTCTTCCAGGAATGATTTATTAGTGGCCTTCATGATCACATTTGATCCCATGTCCTAATGGCTCACCCCTAGACTTGTCTTGAAGCTACTCACCACGCTAAGGAAGCACAATAGATTGTCTCTTCCGAAAAACTAAAACCATCCTTTATTCCTCACTCCTAACCCATAAATCCTACCCCTCTTTCCACTCTTCTTAAGTTCCACAAATTAATCAGGGCATAAATGGTTGAATGGAAACTTAAGGGTCTTTTCTATAACTATGATGAGAAATATTTTCCATAACACAAATGTGAGGAGAAGAATATTTTTATGGCCATTTCCTAGGATGTTTCTGAAGATTCCAATGTTTCTCATTCTAAATATCTACCCAATAAGATGATCATACACCTCCCTTTAATCCACTGGAAGTTGAGCTGATCATCTCATTGAATTCCCTCACTCATATCTCTACTCCCCAAAACCTTAAGTTAATTGGTTACATCAAGCATAGGAAAGTCATTATTCTAGTTGACAATGGTGGCACCCTCAATTTTATTCATCATTGCATTTCCCAAGAGACCATGTGCTATGTACATGCAATCGACAATTTTCAAATTATTATCGCTAATGGCAATTCCATGAAATGTGGGGGGAGTTGTGAAAATGTGTTCCTACAAATTGGTCAGTAACACCTAAATTCTCATATATATTCTATTGACATGGGTGGTTATGACATTGTTCTAGTTGTTGAATGGTTACACACACTAAGCCCCATAACCATGGATTTTAGGGAATTAACAATGAAATTCCAATAAGATGGATAGTAGTATCATCTCAAAAGAATCACAATAGGATCCCCTGAGATCATCCATTCACATCGAATGGGAAAAATACTCAAAAAAATTCATTTTGAAATTATTGCACTACTCCATACCAATCAATTATTTGATAACCCCTCACCTGCTATTCATCCTGACATCCAAACTCTCCTCTCCAAACACCAATCTGATTTTGACAATCCCAAAGGAATTCCCCCTTCCCGAGGAATCCATTATCATTACATTCCCCTTGTCCTTGGTATTATTACTCCTAATGTTTGCCATTATCATCACCCATTTTCCCCAAAAAATGAAATCGAGAAAAGTGTTTATGAATTTCTAGTGGCAGGTGTTATCCATCCTAGTGCTATCCCGTATTCTTCTCATGTTGTTATTGTACACAATAAATAAGGAACATGGCACATGTGCCCTGATTATTGTTCCCTCAAAAAAATTACCATTAAACATAAACTCCCCATTATTTTCATTGATGACCCTTTGGATGAATTGAGTGGTGCTCAATACTTTACCAAACTATATCTACATTCTGGATACCACCAGATATGTATGAAAGAGGTCGAACCAAAAAGTGCCTTTCAAAATCATGAGGGCCATGCCCTTAGGCCTATGTAATGCACCTTCCACCTTTCAAAGTGTCATGAATTATGTCTTCTTCCCTTTCCTCCATCATTTTGTCTTATTTTTGTTTGATGATATCCTCATATATAGTAAAACTTGGGAAGCCCATCTAGACCATGTGGATCAATTATTACACATAATTTCTAAACACAAAATCTTTCTCAAACAATATAAATGTGCATTTCGTGTGGATCCTAAAAAAATAGAAGCCATGAAGGATTTTCCCCATCCTAAAACTCTTAAAAATTTGAGAGGTTTCTTGGGTTTAATGGGATATTATTGCACGTTTCTTTATAATTATGGAAAATTTGTGTTGTGGCTCCCCATATTTCTCTCCTTAAAAAGAATCCTTTTAGTCGGACTCCAGTAGTTGATCAATCCTTGCAAGCATTGAAAGAGGGTATGTGCATGACTCCTATTATGGAATTTCCCAACTTCACCAAGACTTTTTTTATAGAATGTGATGCTTCTGGGAAAGGAAATGGGGTATTTCTCATGCAATATGGAAAACCTTTAGCTTTAGTAGCAAAGAACTACCCAAGAAAAACTTGGGAAAATATACATATGAAGAGGAAATGTTGGTTATTCTACATGCAGTGGATCTTTGACATCCTTAATTACTATTAGGATATTTATACACTTAGTATTTAGTTAATATCAACTCATTACAATATTCCATTACATTAAAGTGTGTTTCTTAGTGTGTTTCTTTAGTATGCATTTGTAATCTGACGGTCATGATATGTTTCTAAAATAGAGTGATCATATGGCTCATTTCTCCTTGACATTAAAAGCTACATTGATCTATGGATTAACACCTGATTGGTCCATGATATCAATTTAAAGAGCATGGAGGGTCATTTTCCGATGATCGATTGTGAGAAAATCTTTTGTAACTCTCTTGTAATTTTTTCTTTTGCATTAACAAATTTCTACAAGTGGTTTTGTTTGTTGGGGCCGTGGATATTTCTCCATAGGGGTTTTACAACGTAAAAACATCACTATGTTTCTCTTGATCTATTTTTGTGAGTAGTTACTAAAGGTGTGTGTCCTCTATTGGCATACCCATGTTTTCGGACATGGTATCAAAGAACATTTGAAGATCCACTCCCATTATAAATTGAGATTTTGAAGTTGTGTTGCCACATCTCTAGTTTATTCAGTTTTTGTACATTTATGGGTTGAGAGGACTATTCCATTGCATTCGGAAAATTTACTTGATATAAAAAATATTTTTATTTCACTCAAATAGGTTTCCCTTTTCTAAATATACAATGATTGCAGTCAGATCCCAATGTATAAATCCTGAATACACCCTTTTAAATTTTTACAGAGATAATATTTCAATTTTTTATTTTTTATTTTTGGGTTGCTACTCTTTTCAATCTACGTGTTTTTTTCCCTATGATATGTGAATATCACTAAATAATAAATAGAGTGGAAAGGGTTTTCTTGTCTATGTATTCTTTTTTTTTTGCACTCTATGCGATCTTAGTAAATCAGAAATAGAGGGAAAATTTGCATCTTCTAGTTAACATAATCGAGATATAACCCTTGTTGTTGTTGAGCAGACAATATTTTTGTGTGAGTGAATGCATGAAAATAATTTTTTTTTAGCACACACTCCAAGGCCATCTTCCACAATAACAACAACAACACCCCCAATCCTCTTTAAGACTATAATTTTATTTGCACTAGCTCCCTTGGTTGAAAGCTACTTTACTTAGTAAGAGTCCTTGAGTTCAAGTCTTTTTTTTTTTTTTTAATTTCATGCATTCATTATAGAGCCAATTTCACTTATTTATAAAAGTGAATCACTATTAAATAGCTTTAATATTTTATTTTAAGTTATTTTTTGCATGCAACTTTCATTTACAAAGTAACTTCATTGTAAAAGTGATTCTCTCTTATTCTATAAAAGTGGGTAACTTCAGAAATAACTTATTTAAAAGTGAACTTATAGGCACCATCAGGAGCAGTGTCACCATGTTGACCATCTTCTTCTTTCCACATGGCTCTTTGGTTACTATTTATTCCTTTTTTTCAAAAGGGAATAAATTTCACATCCAAAGTCCATTTTTTAAACCGCCTATTTTTTTTAGATATTTCCATCTATACCTTCAGTTTCATCTTGAAAATCTATATTCTCTGCATATTTTAATATGGCTTCTATGAATGATATTTTTCTTACAAGTACTAACTAATTCTCATGGAAATCCCATATAGAGGATGTACTAAGAAGTAAAGGATTGTACCATATTACCTTGGGAAAAAAAAAAAGAACCCACTAATGATGAAAAATATGCCAAATGGGATAATAGGAATGATAAAGAACGTGGAATAATCAGAATGTCTATACCTCCTTATTTAATTTTTCACCTTCAAGGAATTGAGGGCCTAGATAAATCTTGGGAAAATATTCAAGATGTGTTTAGTAAACACAATATTATTCGATCCCAATAATTGGAAAACCAGTTAATGAATTTAAGTACATTTTTTTTTCCTTTCATTGAAAATTACTTATCTAAGTTCAAAACACTTATACTTTTATGTATAGACTGTCAACTAGATATAAATGAATATCAATGCATATATATGCTATTCTTGCTAAAATTGGTAGTGCATATTCTATTTTTGTATCTAGCTTTTATGCCACTAGATAATCTCTACGAAGTGATTATAAAGAACCCCCTCTTGAGTTCTTTTGTGATGCTCCAATTTGACAGAAAAATGATCTTGTCAAATTTGGATTGATTAAAACTGCATGTACATCCAACAAATCCTTAGTGACCCAATAGAAATATGAATCCAAGAATCCCAAGAAGCAACATCCTCACCACAACAATGAGCACAAAAAGGGTCCCAAACTCCATCTGCTAGCTTCTACTCTCAATGTTGACAAAGGAGAAAAATCTGATAGTTAGAAGACTAACATACATTGAAAATTTTGTGGGAAAAATGGTCTTGTGGAGTCTAAATGTTTTAAAAATATGGAAGACTCAGAAGTAGAAATGAAGAATAAAAAATTAGTATTGATTCTTCGTCTTCTTCTTCTTCTCGTGGACATGCACTTTCTACTTTTGGTTTCTCCTTCAATGCAACTTCTACTTCTTCTTTTGATGAGTGGATTATTGATTATGGAGCATCTTATCATATGGATAAGAATAAATCCATATTTTCTACTCTAAATGAATGTAACACCAAGAAAATACTTGTTGGTGATGACAAATATCTTAGTGTTGTAGGGTTTGGAATAAATCAGGTAGATAATGGCGATTTCAATGATGTATTATGTGTTCCAATTCTTTTCTACAAACTATCAGTATATCAGATCAATCATTTAGTTGAAGGTGAACCATAGATTTTTCACCTCACCCAGTTGTAATTAATTATTTAAAATATCCTAAGCATGTCCTCACAACTATAATTGTTGATGATATTACCAAGTTGTACAAGTTGACAAATTTGGGTCATCATATTTTCCACCAATTTTTGTTTCTTATAGCGACGACTTGAGTAAAATTTGGTATGAGCATTTTTTTCATCTAAGCTATCGCTCATTGCAAAAACTATGTAATCAATAGATGGTGACTAGTCTTCCTCTTTTCCCTCGATGAGATGTTTTTTGTGACGGTTGTGTTATCAACAAACATCATCAGGAAAAATTTGACAAATGTGCCTATTGGCACACCTCAACCTATTTTCATATTTTTCATAGTAAATTATTCAAGTATTTGTTAACTTTCATTGATGACTTCTCCAAACACACTTGGGTTTACTTCTTAAAACTTAAGAGTGATTTGACAAGCTTTTGGATTATAAGGACTTTTTAGAAAAACAATGTGGACATCAAATTCAAAGGTTAAGAATATATAATGGAGTAGAATGTGTGAAAAGCAATTTTACAAGTTGCTACACTACACATGGCATCCAAATGCAACACATTATTCCATATACACCATAACAAAATGATGTTGTTGAGAGAAAGGATCACACATTAAAATAAATGGCTAATCGTATGATCCAATCTAAGGGATAAAGTCTTAATTATTTGACGAAAGACATTAACTATGCAAATTACATAGAAAATCAAACTCCCACAAAGGCTCTATAAAATATAGCACTATAAGAAGTATGGAATAAAATTAAGCCATATGTAATCCACTTTTGTGTATTTGGTAGTGTAGCATGGGCTCATATTCCTAACGAGAAAAAGAAATATTTATAGCCTAAAAGTGAGAAGTGTATTTTTGTTTGTTATTCTGAAGATGTCAAAGGTTACAAAGTTACTCAACCTCATTCTAATGAAATTGTTATTATAAGAGATGTTAATCTTGATAAAAATCTCTTGTCTTGCTGGCCTAATTTAGTGTTTGTGTCATCTTTAGCCTTCAAGCCATATTCAACATTTGTGCCATCTTTTGTTCCTATTCTGGTTTCTTATTCTTCAGATGATGAAAGTAAGGATGAAAATACACCTCCTCCTACTCACCTTTCTCCATATGAGTCTATTGAACATGAACTTGCACCAACACCATTACTTCCCAGATGGGTTTCCTCAACACCAAAAGCAACTAGTGATCTTTTCGGTGATTCTTCATATCAGTGTCAGACATGTTCACAATTCCAAGGAGCCTCTTCTCTTTTGCATCAATTTTAAGAGACTCATTATCCAAAAACATTTTCAAAATATTCAAGTCATCCATATTGGGACAAAACAATGAATCAAGAGTATCACTCTTTATGTTGGAAATACTGAGAGGGGGGTGAATCAGTATTTAGGGAAATTAGTATTTTTTAACTTGTACTTTAATCATATCATGTATTCAATTTATATCCAAACAACAGTGAAGACTATCCAATGAACAATGAAGAATAGTATAAGAGATACAACAATACACCATGCACAAGATATAAGAAGTAATCATGTATTATTGTTCAAAGGAAGTAATGACTTCCAAAGGTAGCTATAGATTCCAAATATAAAGGGAGGGATA
>CBVK0101664367.1:0-11954 GCA_900067695.1 Picea abies
TATATATATATATATATATATATATATATATATATATATATTATGAAACCTAGGCATGAATCTTGTTGGGATTTATTATAAAATTAATATATTAAATGAAAACACGAACGAGACCAAGTCCTTTTCCATTTAAATTATTATTTAACATGTAATGTGTGTGCATGGGACCACTTCGGGACTTCGAGATTTCAGGACTTCAAGACTCCGGGAGTTCAAGACTTCGAGACTCCAGGGTGTTTGGGGTGATGGAACTCACGAGCTAAAATCGCCGAAGGCCCAAACCATATAGTTAATTATATTATATTGTATTTAATGTGACCAATTAATGTAATTGATTATAATAAACCTTTATTGCAATTTATTTTTTTCCAAAGAAAAAAGCGTAATTTTATATCATAAGTTGAGAACAAAATTAAATTTTGTAGATACACTTCCAGAGTGTATTCATATCTTCTTTTTTTTCTATGGATTTGCTTCATAGCTCATTGAAGTCCTTCATGCTATGTTTGTTGTATTATCGAATCCATTGGGATTTTGCAAAAAATATACAAAGTAGTTTCTTTCTGTATATGGTCAGTCACAAAAAGGTGTCCAATAAGTTCACATAAAAGTTTCTTGAGGATTTTCTTGAATATGATCATTTAGGAACTCTAAAATTTTCTAGAGGCCCATATCCGAGTGTGTTCCTTCTTTCGACCTCCGGTCCGCTTCTTCGTTTATTTCCATGTAAATATAATGACAGGTAATAGAATCAAAAGCAGTTTGTAAGGATTTGATGTCTTCCACTATATTGGCAAGTCTGATATTTGTGCATATTTGAGTGTCATTTATCCAATTTATGACATTTTTTTAGTCTCCATAGACAATAATCATTTTATAGTTCTTTTCAAGAGCAAAGGAAATGAGTATTTTGAGGCTCATTAGTTCAGAGAAATTGTTTGTTCCCGTTCCAAGTCCAAAAGTCAGGGTAAAGTAGTGAGATTATGAGAGATATAAAATCTCTCCTCCCCCACATCTATTATTTTGGGAAGCTCCGTAAAAAAATCCAATATTTTTTGTTTTTTTGATGGATTCCTCCTGAATAATTCTAGTCTTGACTCTCCCAACAGTGGGTGAGTAAGAGGAGTAGATGGCTAGAATTTTAAGATCTCTGATTTTTGGTGCTATAGAAATCTATTTAAAAATTTGTATGTTTCGTGCAAGCCATACACCCCAAATTATCAATAGAGGAAGCGTTATGTAAGCCTTATTTTCTCCGTTCATCCACCAGTCCTGCCAAGATTGATCCAGAGTGTGGCCAATCCAAAAGTTTCATAATTTCAAATGTCTTGAAACTTCAGTCCATACCTCCTTGATATAGTGACAGTCCAAAAAAATGTGGAGAATAGTTTCTCCTTCTAATTTGCATAGAAGACACCTACCAGGGAAAGAAAAATTCCTTTTTTGTAGAATATCCCAGGTTGGCACCTTGTTTGTTAAGACACTCCACATAAACAATTTTGATATGGCCAGACAATTTATCCTCCAAAGTTTTTTACACCACCAGGCTGGCTCACTTTGGACTAGTTCTCGATTTAAATATGTATAACCTTCCTTTGGGGTATAAATTCTTGAAGTAGCTTGGTCCCAAATAAGTTCATCCTCATGTTCCCTGAGTCTTAACTATGATCTTTTTAGGCCTGAGCTATATATTTCCAATTTTGTTGCGTCTTCTTCTTATAAGCCTAAATCAACAACTGATTTCCACCCTTGTGACCAAATGGTTGTTTGATCTGGNNAAATCAACAACTGATTTCCACCCTTGTGACCAAATGGTTGTTTGATCTGGATTAGAAAGTTTGTTTAGAGTTTCGAAGCCCTGGATTCTCAGAAGGAAAATAAGCTGGTCTGGGAGGATGTGTTGACCTTCATTGCCAGCCCAAGGATCCACTCCCAATATGACTCGGTGGTGATTTCCTATCTTCCAAGCAAGTCCTTCCCCTATCACTGGGAAATAATTAACAATTTCCTTCCAAATGATCGAGACTCCTTTCATTAATTTATGATCACTTTTGATTGAGGTCTCCAAAGAATCTGGTTCAATGTATTTTTTTATTACCACTTTGGTCCAGAGACTAGTCGTATTTATCAGTTGCGAGCCTCCTTTTGTTGCCAAATATTTTGAGAAAAGGTAAATTTTTTTTAGGCCCCAACCTCCAAGGGCCTTAGGAGCAACAATTATTTTCCATCAAACCCACGATGTCACATGTGATTCCTTTTTACCACTCCATATGAATCTGAAGGTGAGTTTCCTAGCTGCCTCCAAAATTCCTTTTGGTATCTAAGAGAGTGACATCCAATAAAATGGGATGGCTTCCAAAACTGATTTGACTAAAAATAATATTCCCTCCCTAGAGAGCCATCTATTAATCTAGGATAAAAGTCTTTTTTCTATTTTTTTAGAATCCATTTCTAGTCCTCTTTCCTATACTCATTTGGTTTTAAGACAAAACCCAAGTATTTCAAACCTTCTTCTAGTTTCTTTTCCACAAAGGAAAAAAGTTATCTAAAAGCTCCCAACTCCTCCTCAGTAAGTAAGTTTGTTGTGATGGAAGACTTCCCTTCATTTATAACCATTCTAGTAGCTTTGGAGAAAAGAACTCAAAAAAAAATCAGAGTCTTTGAATCAGTTCTGGAGCCTGTATTAAAAATATCTATATTGTCCACAAAACGTAGATGTGTAACTTGGAGGGATTGAGAGATTTTGATACCAGATAAAGTCCTTGCTATTTTTTCTTCTGAAATTTCTCTTTTGAGTCCTTCAGCTACTAGGAGAAAAATTAGAGGAGAGAGTGGATAACCTTTTCTTAAGCCTCTTTCAAAGGGAAAAAAAAGGGAAGGTAGATCCATTTATAAGCACTGAGAAGGAAACGATAGTAATACAACACATCATCCATCTTACAAAGGAAGCTGCAAAGCCCAAGTGAGTTAGTAGAAGATGTATGTAGAGCCAACTTACTATGTCATAGGCTTTGGAGAGATCAATTTTTAGTACTTCACCCTTTAGTTTTATGGATTTTATGTTGTGTAGTGCTTGTTGTGCCACCCCTACCGCTTCGTGGATTTGTCTACCTTCCAAAAATCTAAACTGCACACTCAAAATTTTGTCAGAGAGGATTCTTTTCACTCTTCTTGTTATGATTTTTGAGATGATTTTGTAGATGTAGTTGCAGAGGGAAATTGGCCTAAAATCATCCAAGGTATCAGGGTTTTTCTTTTTAGGGATTAACACTATGAAGATGAAATTTAGGCTTAGTGGCATTTTCCTAGTAATTGTGATTTCTTCTACCAAATTTAGGATATCCTGACGCAAGAGGTCAAAGAAACCCAGAAAGAAATCAATAGTTCATCCATATGGACCTGGGATTTTGTCTTTTTGGAAATCTTGCATTACTTCTTTTAATTCTTCAACAATAATTTTTTTCATAAACATTATATTATCCTCATCATTGGCAAAACTAGTAAAGTATTGGGCCATGTGTACCACTTCTTCTATTGTAGCCTGGTTCTATACTATGAAGAGATATTGAAAGAGATTTTTCCCTAGTTTTGACATTCCTTCAAAGGTATTTTCCTAGTTTCCATCCCGATCCTTCAATTGCCAAATAGTATTTGAACACTTTCTACCTTTTGCAAAAGATTGAAATAATTTTGTGTTCTCATCTCTACTTTTCAGCCAGATAGCTCTACTTTTCAACCTCCACATTTCTTCCTTTTCCTTGACTAACTTGTCTCTCCTTTCTTCCAGTATGAGTAGTGTCGTCTTGGCTTCTAGTGTATCATAACCACACCCTTCTTCCTCCGAGATTATTTGTAATTGGGTTTCCAAATATTTAAGTTCCAGGTCTTCAACTTATATTTTCTGGAAATCCCAGGCCTTTGTTTTTTATTTGATCCTTTTTAGGTTTTCAACAAAGTGAGAGGCTGCCAAAAGTGTGCTTTCTAGATGAAAGGGGATGTAGTTTTATCTCACCAAGTTTATAAAGGAGTCATCTGTTAGCCATGTCCTGTTGAATTTGAAAGGCCTTGTTGGCTTACTCGTCCCTTATATTAGCTCTAGAAAGATCGGGACATGGTCTCAAATGCCTCCAAATCCAATCCATTGCTTCAGGTGAACGAGATTTTCCAAAAAAGAGTTCGTTAACAGAAAATGATATAACCTTTTTTTTCTATATTGTCTTCCCCCACTTTTTTATTTCTCCAAGTTGGTTTGAGTTTGACGAGTTCAATATCCAATAAATTGCATTCCACAATTTTTTGTGTTAAGTAACCCATTTAGGTCTCCTCCTAAAATAACCTGTTGATCTTTCAAGAAAGACTAGTGAACACCGTATCCTAGAAAGTGCCTATGTTTTGTCAGGGGCCATAAATTTTGATGATGTGAAGAAATTCATCCAGCTCCGACAAATAGATTGTTATGCCAAGACTAGACTCAAAGCCCCATGAATTTGAGATTTTGATGGAATGGGTGTTCCATCCAATTGCCAAACCTCTATATCTTCCTGTTTCATCCAGGGCTTCAAAATTCCACCCTGGGAGTAAGGAGATTAATCTGTATTTTATCTCCTCCCCTTCCCTCAAAGTCTCATGTAACAAAAAAAATATTAGGGTGTTCAAAACTGATTACCCTTTTTAGGGATAGTCTTTTGAGGGGGCCAGCCAGACCCCTATAGTTAAAAAAACAAAATTTCATCACAGGCCCTTCCTAAGGGCTCGCCTTTCTCTAAGCACCCATTCAATAGAGAGTCATTTTCTAGCCAAGAGATCAGTTTTGGATTTTTTTTTTGCCTTCGATATTAACGATTTTCTTCCTCACCCACTTTTTTCCACAGTTACTGAGTTAGTGGCTAATCCTCCCAAGGTTCCTCTTTTCTGTGATCTAAGGAAATAACGACCCATTGAGGTCACTGAGGAAGAAGATGAAGTGTCCTCTTCTAAATAACATGTACTTTTTGTTCTAGGGGGATCTCTTGTTTCAAACTCTGAGGGAGCCTAAGGCCGAGTGACTAGCAAAGAGGGAAGGCTTGTGTGGGTCGGGAAATTTAGAGCCTTCAACCACTTAGTGCGTTCTAAATTTAAATTGTTAATTAAAACAATAATAAGAGGAGAGGAGGATAAAGTAGTACCCAAGGTCGCATGAGGTACTTAACCCGAGCTTGTCTTGGAGGTGCACAAGACTTCTTCTCCCCTTAAATATTTGAGTTATGAATCAAGTGTGGATGCCCGCCGTTTCAGCACCGGTTAAATTGTTAATTAAAACAATAATAAGAGGAGAGGAGGATAAAGTAGTACCCAAGGTCGCATGAGGTACTTAACCCGAGCTTGTCTTGGAGGTGCACAAGACTTCTTCTCCCCTTAAATATTTGAGTTATGAATCAAGTGTGGATGCCCGCCGTTTCAGCACCGGATCCTCCTGAACTAGTTCAAACAGCCAGCCTTGTTATTCTGTAGTATGTTTTCCTTCATTTGAGGATGCAATGGGAATATTAACCTTTTGGAACCGACCTTCATCAATTTTAAAACCCACTCCTCTGGTCCTAACAGGCATATTGCAATTATTTATCAAATGTCCATATTGATGGCATCTCCTGCACCTTAAGGGGACATTTTCATAATCCAATATCTAGTTATGTGTAAAACTACCCCACCTTGGGTCGAATTCCTCAGCAAGGCCTTCCCTAATATTTAAATTGACTAATACCCTTGCCACCTTACTTTTCTTTGTCTCTTCAAAGGTCATATCAACATCCAGGAAGTCGCCCAAATAGTTCCCAATTGATTTAAAGTGTTATAAAGACCAAAAATGAAGTGGGAGCACCGGAAGCCACACCCATACCAGTATAATACCCACCCTTTCTTTGATGGTGTCAAAAATATGACTCCAAGGCTTAAGGAGTAAGGGGGAGTTTTTCGCACTCCAAGGTTTTCTAAACACCCACTTTGAATGCTCCGGTTCTAGGAAAGTGAAGGAGAACCAGTTCATATTGAGTTCAACAATATCAACTAGGAAAGTGAAGGAGAACCAGTTCATATTGAGTTCAACAATATCAAGGACATATCCAAGTTGTTCCTTCCATGCATTATGCATCCATTCAACCATGGTTTTGAGTGCAAAGGTTCTTCCACTGGCTCGACCCACTAGGGTTTAATTTTCCATGTCAATGACTTGACTTAAATCCACTTCTTCCCTGAGAACCAGATTTCCAAGGTTCCCTTTTGAATTTAGGATTTTCCATTTTATCTTGTTCCCTTCCCCTGTCTTCCTCCTTAGACTGCTAAGATCATAACTTTAACCAGGACCAAAAGGAGAGGGAGCCTCCTATGTGTGCCCTCTAAAATCATTCTTCTAGTTGAAACCCCAGTGCTCCTCTGCATCTAGGAAGGCTGAAATGAAGCCCTTAACAGTGGAGTCTTTTGGAAGGTCCACTTGTTCCCCTGACAGTAAGGGGAACCCATCTACATGTTTTCCTCCTACCTCATCTGGATACCCTTTTTTTCTCCCATAAAATTATGAAGGCCCGAACTCCGATTCAGAAGGGGAGGGCAAAGAAATTAAGAATCCTACTTCAGTCTGTTTAAACCAATCCATATATAAGGCCCACTGTGGACTAAGGGGGTGTCCTATGGGAAGGCGTAAACGAGGCTACCAGGGTTCTTTGAATTCTCCAAAGAAGATGTTTTCGAGAAAAGGGGTCTGGAGAGTGGGCTCTAGATCTAACTCTAGAGGCTGTTGTGAAAGAAGAGGTGCTTCACCATTCTTAGATAGCTCATCTATAAGTCCACATGTCATATCCCAAAGCTTCCCAAAGTCTGAGGGGTCATTTTCCATGTAGGCTATGGTTTCCATTAGGCCTACAGTTAGAACATACTCCTCCAAGAGAAACAATCATGAAGGGGAAACCACCAGAAAAAAATGAGGAGAAAGTCTCGCCGAATAACTGTGAAAAAAGCCCAGACCTAACCGCAGTCCGGTGAACTAACCAACGTCTTAACCACATAGGCCATCCTTCCCTCCTGAAACAAAATATCCTATTAACCTTGTTGTAAATTGTTAAATAAAAAGTAAATTGTTAAATAAAAAGTATACCTTACCCCCCTCTGGATTTGAACCTGTGACCTCTAAGGATGAAACACAGATTCTTCACCTTTATTGCAATTTATTATATTACAATCCAAGATAATTCATTGTATTTAAATCACAATATAATACAAGTGGGACCCCTTTGGGAATCAAGAACTCTAGGACTCCAGGATATTTGAGAATGAAGAATGTATGGAAGAGCCAAAGGAGTTAACCTAGATATCGTTTCCCTCATTCCAATATTAAATATAATATTGGAGATTATTTAAATCTGGATGGAGTTTTCAAGGGGTATAACATAATATATTATGTTATACAAAGGATCATTAAAATAACTACATGTGGATAAGGCCAACTCTTTTCCCCTTTTTAAATATTAAATAATGTGTACCATAAATAAGTGGGGACGACTTCGGGGCTTCGGTACTCTAGGGCTCCGGGATGTTTGAGAATGAGGAGTGTGTTGAAGATTCGAAGGAGTTGACCCAGATAGTTTTCTCTCATTCCAATATTGAATATAATATTGGGGACTTTATAAACCTAGGCACAATTTTCCAAATGGGTGCAATATAATATACATATAATAATAAAAGTTGTTATAATAATATTTGCACATGGATGAGGCAAATCCTTTTCCCTTTTTAAATTTAGTATTTAATGTGTAACACATATAAGTGTGGACCCTTCAGGACTTTGGGACTCCGAGGCTCTAGGAGTTCGGGGCTTTCGGACTCCAGGTTGTTTGGGATGATAGAGTATATGAGAAAAAATGGTCGGAGGCCTGGACCTACTTCCCGTATTCTAATGTTATAATAAACATTAAATGTAATTAATAATATTACATGGTAATATTATTAATTATATGTCCATAAAGGTGTAATATAATTGGGAACCTCTCCGGAGCTTCGACATTCAGGAGTTTTGGGTATGTTCATAAAAGCATGAAGGGGAATTATGCCGATGTCTGAAGACTTTGGTGTTAATTGATATTAATAATCCTAAGTGCCTCTTTGATATATTTAATTATATTATAATATATTTTATTATGATTATATTATAATATAATTGATAAAAGAACAAATTAGTAACATGATTTGACTATGAGTTAGTGTGACGGGGATTTAATATAATGCTTAACACTAATCCACCCCGAACTGTGGGATTCCCAAGGTGAAAGGGAAGTAATCCTTTGTTTAACTAGGCCAATAATTTAGGCCAAATAAAAATGAAATTTACGGGGTTAATTAATTTTAACGAAGATTGATTATCTGTAATAGGGATTAAATAAATGATTAATAAAGATTAGGTTTTTATTATGATAACGATTAATTCATTCAATAGGCTTATAAAAGCTAGACAAGTGTCAATCTATGGTTGAGCAATTCTTTGTATGCTATGATGATGTGGTGTTTTGGGTGACAGGGAGCCATGTGGATGCCACATGGTGGTGAGAGACTCTAGTCGATGAAGGCCTAAAGAATTTTGAATGACCATAACTTGCGATCTAGAACTCAGATCGAGACAAATTTATAGTCGATGGACAACCGTCACCGACCTAGAGACGATGAAATCCTAGTTATGAGGATTGGAGGTGATTGAGAAAAGAGAAAAAAAATTATACCCCATCCCTCAAAAAGGTACTTAGGGGTCGGGTGTGTTACATGTGGGTCATAAAAACTTTTTGAACATACATCCCAAGTGACTTTTAATAGTGTTTGACTTCTTAGATACATGATATATTCAATGGAGATCTTCAAATCTGCACTCATATCCACCGACAAATTTCCCTCTATATCTTCAAACATTTAGAAACATAATTTGAAATAGCCAAAAAATGAATTGTAGTTACCCAAATTAATTTGGATCATATAAAAATGTAGAATAATGGATTTATAAAAATTTCCAAATCAATTCATTATTCAAAAGTAAATATGAAATGTGGTTGATTCCTACATATGCAAGACATGGATCTATAACAATTCCCAAATCAAGCCATTATTCAAAAGTAAATATGAAATGTACAATAATCCTTTCTAATGTTAATCATAATACAAATGATTAATACATAATAAATGCAATGGAAAACACTACGAGCATAAATTATGTACACAAACATTAAAATGGAATAATACATGGTTATGGGTAAGAGAAAAGGGCTTAAAAATAAGGGAAAGAGAAAGTAAAAGGATGTTAATTATGTGGACTTCCAACTCCCCCAAACTAAGTGTGTTACATGCCCTCATTCAAACCAATACCTCTGTATCAACCAAGCTGTAAGGATGTTTCTCCTTTTTTTTTTCAATGCATATCCATATTAGCTGTTATCTTTTTTCCATTTAACTTGAATGAATCGCTTGATATCTGTCCATTTATGCTGGTATAAGTTTCCATGAACCATCATACAAGCTAAAGTCTCATAGTGAATAATTATCCATTAGGAAAGCATTAGTTCACCATACCAAAACTAATTGATCCATTTTTATTTATAAATATCATCTCAAAACCACTTACATAAATTTATAGGTCTTGTGTTCTGCTACAAGAGAGACCCGTAGCCAAAATACCTTAAAAAAAAAAACCTCAAATTATTTTTAGCAATTTTGGTGGATCTGCAATAAACTTGACGAAGTTGCAACAAATCTGCACAGGGAGTCGCAGTAAATTTGAAAAATTGTCATTTCATGCAAATGGTAATCCATATTGGGGAGAATTTTGGTATGTGTGTTAATCCCAATTTAATTCATCTATCCAGAAAGAATCATGATTATCTAGTTCATGGGCCTAAATATATAAGAAAATAAGATGCTATAGGTGTTGCAAGAAAAATTGTTGTAGAAGTAGCAGAAAGATTCTTTAGCCATTTTCTCTCAAATAACAAATTGATTTTGTATGAAATTTTGCAAGCATAATTTCCCTATTCTATTTCTTCTCCTCACCAAAAATCACGACCATCTCATCCACGGATCTCAAGATATAAAAAAATCATTTTAAGCACATAATATAAGAATCAAAGTAGCGACAATGGCGTTATAAATGGAGTAACAATTGTTGGAGTAACAACAACAAATCATGACACTTTAAAGCTCATGACATGGTGATGTTTTATTTGTTTCTACTAGTTCATGTGTAGCAACACTAAGACTTCTTATCACTAGTTCTTGTGTAGTAGTAATAGGGATTCCTTATGTCATTAATGTTGAAAAAGTACTGCTATCAAACTTCCTTTCTATTGTTTACATACTGAAAAATTATAATTTGTGTTTTACATTACTATCAAGATCATACAAAGGTGATGGTGTTGCCCTCTCCCCCAAACTGAAGGATTTGTCTGATCATGGAAAAATAACAAATGGAATTTTGAGAAAATATTCAACCTGTAGTAAGATCTGGGCCTTTCCTTTTTTATGATCCAATGCCCAATTCTAACTTAAGTTATCCTCTGGTGTTTCAAATGGATTTCCCTAGAATCAGTATGCATTCTACTAGATTGAACTTCTTTGGGTCACAAATTGGTTAATGGAGACATCAACACATGTCCTATATGTGCCATAAATGGAAAACAATGTTCCTTTGTTGATGTTGATAATCCTTCCATAAACATGGTAAGAAGAACCTAGACTAATTATAAAGCAAGAGTTTGAATTGTTACAACTGAATTATAAAACAAATGTGAACCTTCTTATCACTAAGTTTAGACAATAGGTTTCCATGGTTCATGATGTCTAAATGCATTTTACTTGTCTAGAGGCACATTCTATGTCTCCATCAAAAAAAAGTATCATTTCAAAAATAGTTGAACATGGAACTTTCTTTACAGGAAATATATCAATATTTTAACCTTCAGTTGTGTCATTAACATTTGAAATACCAAGAGTATCATTTGATTTTTGTGAATCAGGTTGTCTGTATTTTGAATTCTTTGTTTTCTTGGAACCCATATAATGTTGAATCTCACCTTAATAAATGATATAATAATCACTTCCCTTGCATGTAATAGTCAACCTTAATTCCATAATTTGCAGTCCCATCAAAGACAAATTCATATTTTTGTAACTTCTCTTTGATGTAGTTTATATTCACAAAATAAATAGGTGCATCAATGTGAACAACTACAATCCCTTTGAATTTTATGCATCTAGGTAATGCTTAATGTTTCTATATAATATATTACTAGGAAGATGACCTAGTGCAATGATATGTGGATTTACTAATAAATCAATCACAAATGAAAGAGATGCACCAACTCCAAGAAGTACTCCAATATCAATGCCAAGGAATTGGAAGGTGAGACAAAAACAACACCTTCTCCTGCAGATTCTCTTGAACAAGCACCATCAAAGAACATAGTCCATTTGTCTTTCAAGTTGGATTTTAAGGTGACAAATAACATAGAAGAATATCAAGCCTTAGTCTTGGGCTTAAATGCTGCTAAGGACATGAATATTCAGGGGTTGAAGGTATATGGAGATGTTGATCTGATAATTCAACAAATTAAGAACACTTTTCCAGCCAAACATGTTAGGCTTAAGGAATATAGAGATGAGGTATGGAACCTCATTGATTATTTTCTAGCATTCAATATTTCATATATGCCTAGAGCAATGAATCAACTTGTTGATTCATTAGCTGTTTCAGCTAGTACCTTCAATCCACCATTGCCACCAAAGCTTAACTATGAAATTCAAGTGAAATATAGACCTTCCTTGCCAAACAATGTAAAGTTTTGGAAAGTGTTTGAAGATGATGAGGAATTGGTTAGATTTCTGGAAGTTATAGATGAATTTTTTGCTCTCCACATAGATCAAGAAAATGAAAATGATGAAAAGGTCAAAAA
>CBVK0101664380.1:7096-19360 GCA_900067695.1 Picea abies
ATTCTCTCTATGCATAGGTATAACATATATTTCACTATTCTTATCATATCTATTCATACCAAGTGCCCTAGTTTTCAAGCTAGGACAGGATCTATCAATCATACCTAGATCCATACTCTAGAAAAAAAAAGAGAAAAATTGCAAATCTTATCTTCAGCAGAGCACAAATCCTTCTAAAACTTTACACTAATATTACCTTTATCAGAGCACAAAGCTTTCAGATATAAAAAATTTCACTATTCTTACCTTTATAAGAGCACAAAGCTTTCAGAGATAAAACTTTTCACTATTCTTACCTTTATCAGAGCACAAAGCTTTCAGATCTAAAAATTTTCTTCAGATCTGACCCTTCTTCTTGGCATAGAGCTTCACAAGTCAAATAGATTGTTGCACACTAGGGAAACATATCTATGCACAAAGATTCCATAGTTTCAGGTCGGATCTTTGTACAAAGATTCTTCTTCCTCAGTTCCCAGTATTCACAGTTTCAAGTCCCGACAAAGGAACCATTTGTTGGCACAGGGGCGGACCCAGGGTTCAACGCTACAAAAGCACACCAACAAAACCCTAACTACTGGTCCTTTAGGAAACACTTGTGAAGCAGATGAAGTCTCACCCGAGGTAGAGGTAGGGGTGGTTGTAGGAATCCAGTGCATGCAACCTTAGTTGGAACACAGATCTGTGATTATAACACTTAGTAGAGCACTTAGTAGTAAACATTCATCAATATCCAGTTCTTAGTTACAACATAGTTACACCTTGAATTCAACACAGATAAACCTTAACTGTAGATCATCACAGTATTCATCCAAATCTAGATATTTAAGCACTCAGCATACTTACATAAGCTAGATCTAACATCCATCCACATTATTAAGCACAAAGCATCAATAGATCTATCTATCATTCATCTATCTAAAGAACTTAAAATAAAAACATAGACACATAAACACATCGAACAAAGCATAGAAACACAACATGTACATGGTTCACCCCCACTCTGGGGCTACATCCACCAACTCTTCTCTTCTTTATTATCTTTGGTCAATCAGCTACATGCACAGAGCCTTGAGATCTTACTCTGCGGAGGATAGGAGATCTGCGTACCTCTCTAGATCCTCCTTCCTTGAGTTACAACACAAAGCCTTTCACTATTTCTTATAGTTACTTGCACTTAGCCTTGAAAGCCTCACAAAGTATGCACAAAGCACTTACAAATTTTGATCACATAGATCAAACACTAGCACTTAGCACATTGGTCTCTTCTTACATCTCTTAGCTACTTATTTATACATTACAAAAAGGGGCTATACATGGGTAAAACCCATGGGTCAACATTACCATACCCATTACATATGCCCAAAACCCAAAAATCCCTAAAAAGGGGTCGAGATCCCATGATCTTTGCTTCATATTGCGCTCCACCTTCGACATCCTGTCAAAATCCCAAAATTAGGTCAAACATGACCAAGAATCCTCAAAACTTGGTCAAGGGCCAACAAAGGTTTGAGGATTTTCCCTAGAGAGGCTATTGGTTGTATGGAACTTACTGTATAAGTCAGATCTACAGAAATACAGTGTTGGTATATTTGATATCTATCATTGGTAAATCTTGTTAGTGTTGAGGCACATCTTGTATTTCTTGGAATATGGTTAAGGGTTTTTGTGGTACATGGTTGGGAGCTTGTAGTTATGAAATGGTTGTGAACTTGTTGATGCAGTGTGAGGTTGTATAACAGTGAGGGTTTGATTTCTAGTCCATGTGATGGATATTACACTTTTTTATGATTATACACACATGTATGACACATGACTAGAGAGATATACATGCACTTGGTTAAGGGATATGTATGAGGATGTATGCATAGGGAAAAACTACATTTTGGACATAGTGTGAGGTTGAAGGTTGATGTGATAGAGGCAACAAAGGGTCATGGTTTTTCGGGAAGGTGAAAACCCTAGTTTTCAGAAGGAGTATGCAGGTTTCACTATAGACACATCGTGTACATACACAAGCTGCAATATAGACATGTCACATACATATGCGAGCTCCAGCACAAATAGGTCACATTCCTTTGGGTTTTTGTTGGTAAGGAAGGTTACAGGTACAGGTTTATCATAGGTCTTTGGTACAGGTTGGTTACAGGTTGTTGGCATAAATTGGTACAGATTTACAGTGGTATATCTCATAGTGACATTGTGGTAGTGGTTTCATCATTTCACTTATATTTTAGCGCAGTTGGATGGGGCAAGGATAGGTGGTTGTAGAAACCTTTCGGTTTTAGCTGTAGACATAGGGGGTTGTATCCTCCTTCTGGTTGTAGCCAAAGAATAGGATATTTGGATCTTCCCTCGAGTTGTAGCTTGAAAATATAGGCGGGCATAGCCTACTTCCAGTTGCAGCTGGAGAACAAAGGAAGTTGGTGCTTCCAATGAATGTAATCCTTAAAGACATATTAGAAAAAAATTTATGTGGTTTTCTCCCACATTGGGTTTCCATGTAAAAATATTGTTGTATTGTGCATGTGTATGATTGTTCATTGTTTATGGTTTATTTACTCTACACTTATTTACTTTTCAATATGAATTTAGTTTTTCATCAGAGTGATAGTCTTTGCGCAAGGTGGAGATATTATTCATATGAAGGGAGAGAGAGTAATCAAATGCTTAGAAACACAGAAAAATATCAAAGGAATTTAGACATGGGGAGCAGCCCCAAGGAGAGTTTAGTCATGGGGATCAACAAAAAAGGGAGATACCCTTTTCCATTGATGTTAAAGGGGGAGATATAGAAACATTGATTAGGAGTATAAGCATGAATGTCTGACAATCCAAACCAATTGTCCATCAACCTAATCCAACTATCTGACAATGCAATTAGAATATTGGGAGAATAAGTTGATGAATCTATGATTGTTCAAAAGGTACTAAGATATCTTCCAATAAGATTTGATCCTAAGGTATCAACACTAGAAGAAAGAACAGATTTGGATTCAATAAGCATGGATGAACTACATGGATATTTCAGAGCCTATGATGTGAGAACTAAACATAAGAATCTAGGTATAAAAGAAACAAAATTCAAAGCATCCAAGAAGTAAAAGGAAAAGGGAAATAAAAAGTAAAAAGAATATAACAACAAGAGTCACATCTCGGAAGACGATGAAGAAGAAGCCAACTTTGTCAGAAGACTGAAAAGGGAACTGATGACAGATATAGAGGTAAGCTTCCATTGATTTGTTTAAATTGTGATGGAATTGGTTATTTTTATAACAAATGTCCTCATAAGAAAAATAAAAGGAATGAATAAGACGATTCAAATAGAAAACAAACATTTAAAGGCAAAAGAACCAAAAAGAAAGTCTTCAAGAAAAGTTTTTTCACCAAAGAATAAATTTCCTCATCAAACGAAGATGAAGTCAGTGAAACTGAGACATAAAGAGTTACATTCATATCAATAGAAAACTCTGATAAAGAAAACATAAAATAATAATATGAAGAGGCAAAAGTTGACTACAGAAAAGAATTGTTGAGTGCCATAGATGTTATAAGAAGGGAAAAGAAGAAAAACAAATCACTACAGGAAGAACTTAAAAGAAAAGAGGAAACAAAAAATTCCAACTATGAAGAATTGGAGTAGATAATCTCTAATTTAAAAATTCAAGTTGAATAAGATAAAAGAATCGAAGAAGAACTTAAAGAATAGTTGGAAGAAAAGGGCAGTATCATTGAAAATTTGGAAGAAAAGTTTGTTACATTGAGAAAATACATTCAACAGAAAAAACATGCAGGACAACTCAAAGGTTTTGGCTAACATTATCAACAGTCAGAGGCCACATCATGACAAGTCCCGGATAGGATAAAATCAAACAGAAAGAAGCTCAAGATCCAAAACTATAGATCAAAAATCAAAACCAAGAATATATGCATAGACAACTAGAGGAGATAAGAAGTTTTACAGGGAAGATCACAAGGACACTCCTCCACCTAGAAGATTTAGATTTCAAAATCATCAACATTCAAAAACAAGTAGACCTCGTGAAGAAGAAGGATTTAGAAGAGTAACTCCTTTAAGATGATATTCAACTCCCAGGTATCAAACTATCTTTTTTGGTTTATGTTATGCATGTAATAATTTTGGACATAAAGTTGTAAATTGCAGAGCTAATAGCAAGAACAAAAACAACTTTGAAAGTCATGTACAAAATGGTTATCCAAGAAGGCCTAGTGAAACACAAAGAAGAAGATACAATAGGTTTGAATAATTGAGCACTGAAGTTGAATGCTAAAAGTGCAACAAATTTGGACATATGTCCAAAGATTTTAGAGTGAAAGTCCCTTCTAGAGAATCACAATAAAATAAAAATAGTCATAGACAAGAACCTCGATAGATAATATGGATAAGAAAACATAATCAATATAACAATGAAGAATGCACACTCGCTCCACAAGATAAACACAAGAAACATGGTTGGTATGTTGACATTGGTCGCTCAAATAACATGACAGGTGATGAAGACATGTTTCTAACATTGATAAAGGAAAGAGATGGTTCATTTTCTTTTGGAAATGTTGACTTAGCTAGAATCATTGGAAAGGGAACAATCAAAATTGGAAACAAGAATACCAAGGAATAAAATGTTCTACTAGTGGAAGACATGAGACATATTCTTCTAAGTGTAAGTCAAATGTGTGAACAGGGTCACAAACTTATGTTTGATTCACAGAAGTGCGAGATAAGAAAATAAGGTTCACGAAAATTGATTTCAACAGTTGTAAGAACTTCAAGCAACATATATGTGCTAAATGAAATTGGAAATGAAAAGTGTTGTCTAAGAAAGGAAGATGAAGTTTGGCTATGGAACAAAATAATGGGTCACATAAACTTCGATAACCTTGTTAAAGTCAACAAAAATGAAGCAATCCAAGAAATTACCTAGATCACAAAGCCAACAAACACATTATGCAAGCATTGTCAACAAGGAAAGCAAACAAAGACCAGATTCAAATCAAAGGAATACTCCACAACAAGACCATTGTAAATTGTGCATAATGATCTAGTTGGACCAACTAGAAAAAGGGTTTTAAAAGGTTGGCAATACTTTATGTTATTCATTGATGATTATACAAGAATGACTGAAGTTTTTTTCTCAGGAAGAAAACAGAAGCATTTGAAAACTTCAAGGTATACAAGGAAATGGTTGAAAATGAAATGGATTCAAAAATCAAATGTTTGAGATCCGACAATGGAGGAGTGTTTACTTCAAAGGAATTTATGGATTTATGAAGCAAGCATGGAATAAAAAGACAATTCTCCGTCGCTAGGACACCTCAACAGAATGGAGTTGTTGAAAGAAAGAACATGAGAGTACTAGGACACCTCAACAGAATGGAGTTGTTGAAAGAAAGAACATGAGAGTATAGGAAATGGCTCGAATAATGTTAATGGTGGTTGGTCTTGGCTATGATGTTGTTACGGGTGAACCTTAAACAACTGGCTTTGGAACTAAAGGATCTTAAACAACTAGCATTCTAAGTTGACATTTGTTTTTGGGACACATGTAGTGCATACAATAGTGCACATTCAAAATAGAGTAATGCTCATAAAGAACACTAAAAAAACTCCCTACGATCTATGGAAAGGAAGACCAGCAAATGTGAAACACTTCAAAGTATTCAAAAGCAAATTCTACATCAAAAGAGAAGATGACATAATGGGAAATTTTGACTCTCGTGTGGAAAAAGGTGTACTTGTTGGTTACTCAAGTACAAGGAAAACATATAAGTGCTACAATACAAGTCCCCAAAAAGTTGTGGAAAGAATCAATGTAACAATTGATGAAACATATGGACGCAAATTAAAGGAAGAAGAGAAAGAATCAGAAGAATAGGTTTATGAACAAGAAGCAAAGGATGAAGAATCAGTAGAAGGGGAACATGAAGAAGATCAGATAGAAGTAGAAGAGCAAGTTCAACAAGTACCTCCAAAGACACCTAGAAAATGATTACAAAAGAATCATCCTCCAGATCAAATTATCAAGAACAAAGATGCAAGAATTGAGACTAGAAGAAGAGTTTGTTCACCAGAACAACTGCACCTAGCACTCTTATCTTCAATTGAACCAAATAGTTTTGAATAAGGCAAAAAGGATGAATTCGGGAAAAAATACATGAATGAAGAGTTGGATCAAATAGATAAGAATGACAGTTGGGAATTGGTTCCAAGACCAAGGTACAATAATGTGATCGACACAAAGTGGGTCTTCAGAAATAAATTGAATGAAGATGGACAAGTTATCAGGAACAAAGATAGATTGGTATGTAAAGGATATGCAAAGGTTGAAGATATAAAATTTGAAGAGACATTTTCCCCAATTACTAGAATGGAAGAAATAAGATTGATCCTAGCTTATGCATGTTCCAAGAATATTAAAGTGTATCTGATGAACGTGAAATCATCCTTTCTGAATAGGGAACTAGAAGAATAAGTCTACATTGAGAAACCATAAGGATTTCAGCTGTCATATAATGAAGATTATGTATGCAGGTTGAAGAAGGCCTTCTATGGTCTAAAACAGTCTCCTAGAGCATGGTATTATAGACTAGACACATATCTATGACAAGAAGGTTTCAGAAAAGGAAATGAAGACAACAACCTCTACATCAAGGTAAATTAAGATAGTATTTTATTAATTGAAGTTTATGTTGATGATATTATTTTTGGAAGTGATGATGATAGGTTAAGCTATAAATTTGCAAAGGATATTCAAAATGAATTTTAAATGTCATTACTTGGAAAACTATCCTTCTTTCTAAGTATTCAGATATGTCAAAGCAACCAATGAATTTTTATTTCACAAACTAAGTATATCAGATAAATGTTAAATAGGTTCAAAATGGAAGATTGCAAACCATTTAATACTCCTACACAAACTGGTTGCAAGTTGAGTAAATATGATGATTCTAAGTCTACAAATTAGAGGCAATACAGGTCAATGATTGGAAAATTACTTTATTTTATAGCATCCATACCAGATGTAATGCAGTAATTTCTACATGTAGAATGATTTCAAGAAGCACCAGAGGAATCACATGTTCTTGCAATGAAGAGGATTTTAAGATATCTCAAGGGTACAAAATATTTGGTACTATGGTATCCAAAAGGAAAGCATCTATCACTTATTTCCTACACAGATGTAGATTGGGCAAGTTTCATTGATGACCGATGAAGCACTAGTGGAGAAACGTTCTACTTGGGTGAGTGTTTGGTATCTTGGCTAAGAAAGAAACATTCATCAGTATCATTGTCTATAGTCAAAGAAGAGTATATTGCAGAAGAAACGTGTTGTACATAGGTTCTATGTATGAAACAAACTCTGACAAATATACAGGTTGAGTAAGATAAGTCCATTCTAATATATTGTGATAATACAAGTGTCATCAATATCTCAAAGAATCTAGTAATTCACTCCAAGACGAAGCACATTCCGAGCAAGTATCAATTTATATGAGAATAGGTTGCAAAAAATAACATCATATTTGAATATGTGGGAACAAAACAATAGGTCACAGATATCTTTACAAAAATTATTCCAAGGGAATCCTTTGAGTATCTTTGCCAGAGAATCGAAGTAATTTCTAAGCCAAAATGAATTGTTCTGAATGCTTATATTATATGTCTTAGATTTACATGAGGAATCACTATAAATATGACCGTTCAGGTTGGGGGAGAAGTTTCAAAAAGAGTTCAATGAGGGGGAGCAGCCCTAGAGGACATTTTAGTTAGGGTGAGAAGCCTTGGATGAGAATTTACCTTTTCCATTGATGTCAAAGGGGGAGAGATTCATCACACAAAAAATAACCATATTCATCATATGCAGGATAAAGAGTTATATGCTTGGAGAGGGATCAAAAAGGCATGCTTCTAGGGGAATCGATGATCACAGGGGGATCATGAGAGATATGAATTAATTGTTGCATCAGAGTGTTGCCATCAATGCCAAAGGGGGATATTGTTGATTAATTTGGTTGGTTTGTTAGAAGGTAACCCCTTAAGGAAGCTACATGGAAGCATAAATAAGAGAGCACAACTCTCCTATTAGAATCTATTGAGCACGTTTAATATCTATTATTTTGTAAGGTTTATTGTAGGTACTCATTGATACATATGAAGTTGTCCAAGTCTGAGGTAGCAAGAAGGGTTGATGGTGAAAGTTTTTGAATTGCAGAAAATACTGAAAAACCCTAGTTTTTTATGTGTACGTGGGCTATAGTGGAAAAGAGTGTGTACATACGTAGTTTGAAGGAGAACAGAGAACGTACATATGCATGTTGAAGAAGGAACAATCATGTAGAGTTGGGAAAAACCATGAAAACTTGAGAAGATGAAGATGTTGGATCTCCAGAGTCTGAAAGAAAGATCCTAGGAAGGTCTACAATGATCAAGTACAATAAATCTGTCTACAGGTTCAAAAGGTATGTATTATTTCTATGTGTAGTTGGATATTATCTACAGGTTCAAAAGGTATGTATTATTTCTATGTGTAGTTGGATATTATTTTCTACATGAGATATTGTCATGGGGGTTTCAGGATTTTCCTTGGAGAGGTTAATGGTTGCGTGGCACTTACTATATAAGTCAGATCTACATAAATACAATGCTGGTATAATTAATATCTTCTCATTGGAACATATTGTTGGTGTTGAGGTATATTTTGTATTTCTTGACATATGGTTAAGGTTTTTTGTGGTTCATGGTTGAGAGATTGTATTTGTGAAGTGGTTGATGTATTTAGAGGTTGTATATCAGTAAGGGTTTGATATCTAGTCTGTGTGAGGGTTATTATACTTGTTCATGATTATACATACTTGTATGGAACATGAATAGAGAGACATAGATGCACTTGGTTAAGGGATATGTATGAGGATGTATGCATAGGGACCAGTTACAGTCTAGACACAGTGACAGGTTGCAGGTTGATGTGAAAAATGAAGCAAAGGGTCAAAGTTTTTCAGGAAAGAGAAAACCCTATTTTTTAGAAGGTGTATGTAGGATGCAATATAGATATTCTATGTACATATGGAGGTTGCACTATAGATAGGTCGCGTACATACGTGAGTTGTAGCACAGACAGGACATGTACATGTTCGCTTTTTGTCGGTACATGAAGGTTACAAGTACAATTGATCACAGGTCATTGGTATAGGTTGGGTACAGGTTTTTGGCACAGATTGGTACATGTTTATAGTGGTATATCTCATAATGATAGTGTGGCACGGGTTTCATCATTTCCCTTATATTTCAGGGTTTTGGGAAGGGGAAAGTATAGGTGGTTTTATCCACCTTCCATTTGTAGTCAAAAAACATAGGGGGTTGTAGCTTCCTTTTGGTTGAAGCTAGAGAATTAGGAGTTGGAGCTTCCCTCAGGTTGTAGAATGAAAATATAGGGGGTCATAGCCTCCTTCTAGTTGCAGCTGGAGAACAAAGGAAGTTTTTTCTTCCAATGAATGTAATTCTTAAAGAAATATAAGAAAAATCATTATGTGGTTTCCTCTCGCATTGGGTTTCCACATAAAAATATTGGTTTACTGTGCATGTGTGTGATTGCTAATTGTTTATGGTTTATCTACTCTCCCCTTATTAGATGATAATGTTATATTCATCAAAAATATAAATAACACTTATATAGTATGGTTAAAAGGATTAAAAAACTCCATTACTGATTCACCTTCCCTCTCAGTAATCAAACAGGGAAGACCTACAAACGTCAATAATTTTAGAGTATTTGGAATAAAATTGAACCAAAAATGAAGGTATTACTGATAAATTGCAAGTTAGTTTAATGTAACTTATGCATTGGATCAATAAGAATGTCAAATACATAAACTTATTATCTTATTGCGGAATATCAAATGTGACTTTTACTTGATGCTTATTAATGATTAAAGAGATCAGTCATTGATAACCATGTTGCAAATTAAGAGAATAGAACAACAAAAACATAAAGATAAATAGAGACAAGAACTTGTTAACAGAGTTCACCAATCATTGGCTACATCTTCGGGCCCGCTTCCAAGTGGAGGACCTATTTATTGCTCTTTAAAATGCTTAAGCTCTCTTACAATGGCTCTTTGTTGTTACATAACATGCTTCAGATCTGTTGTGCAAGGCTTCCTTTCTCAGATTCATACATGCATCCTCAAACTCCTCTCAAAAACATGGCAAAAATACCTCTCAAAACATGAGAAAAGACCAAAAATTTCAAGTTGCTCCTTCAAATACCTACATCAAAAAGTCTTCCTCAAGCTCCAAAAATCCTGGTTTATATAGGTTTTAGTCTCAACAAGAGAAGCCTAACTTCTCCTGAATATCTGGCCTCTTTTTGGGATCAAATCCCCCTCCAAATGGCCAAAATATCCCCAAAACACCAATTATGGGCCAAAACTTTATTTAAAACCCCATTCTATAACAAAAATTCAACAAATACACAGAGTAGCCCCTTTAGGCTAGGCACACGCCCCCTAAAATTGGTCATATGAACACCATATGGCCAAGCGCCATCCCTTTGGGCTGCATGCTAGCCTTGGATAGACTTCAACTCTTAGTCATAGGTGCGTTCCATGGGACCGGTGGGCCAAAGGATATACCTTTGCACACAAAAATGTGGATAGGATCCCAGTTTTTGGGCATGTGTATAGAACCTTCAGTCGGATACCATGTAACCTCCCCTTTAAATGTGCGCTGGTGGTTTAGTAAGGCACCCCTATTCACTGACTGGTGGTCCCATTGAATATCATAACCATGGGTTGGGGCCTAGCCCCAGCCCCCCTTTTCGCCACCATATAAAACATTGCAAATTAAATAAATTAAAATGTGTTTCACATATCAAGTAACACATGGGTCATGTTGGTGTTGGACCATTCCTCAAGGCGTTGGCTTGGCCATAGGTCGTTGGTTCAAAAACCATGTACCTCCAAAAATTTTGAACTTTCCACTTCGACTGTTGACTAGGTGCCATGTGGTTGCCCATGTCTGGGCCACATGGTACCATCGCATTTGAAAATTCACATAACACATGTCAGTATTGTATTGGTCCAAGTCTACAACATTTATCGAGTCACCGGTCACCACATGTCATCACCTGCTTCTTCCATGTCATCATCATGAAATAGCTTTGGTGATGTCATGCTAATGTCATCATTGACATTTTTC
Source organism: Picea abies (assembly GCA_900067695.1). Taxonomy (NCBI): domain Eukaryota; kingdom Viridiplantae; phylum Streptophyta; class Pinopsida; order Pinales; family Pinaceae; genus Picea; species Picea abies. The sequence continues at coordinate 18,309 of CBVK0101664380.1, forward strand.
CAGTTTGACCTTTGACTTTTTATCTCTTTGAGAATATGATCAAAGTGCGATAACTCTCGCATACGGAGCTCATTTGATAAATTAAATATATGGTTGAAATCAGCATGATGAGATGGTTGCAATGGAATTGGTTTCATGATATTCAGAGAACTTTAATTTTTTAGCATTTTCTGGACATGGGGAGCCTCCTGGATCATTCCTCCCCACTTTAGAATCTTTTGGACCACCAAAAGTCTGCTTTTACTCAGTTAATAAGTGAGGGTATTTCCTCCCCACTTGTCCTATATCATCCATCCTCTCTATTGGGACAATGATCACCTGACTAATCACAACAAACATAAAAATTGAGATAGCATTTTTTATCAAAGTAATCATTTCATTTATCGCATAATCATCTACATTCTTTGTCACATTTTTCATCCATATACCATTGAATAGTAGCAAACTAAACAACAATGATGAGTATGCAAATGAAAATGACAAAACATGTTTCCCCTTCTACACAGGAACAATAATCAAATTATGCAGATGAACCTCATGCTATACCTCCGATGACACTTCATGAATTTTAGGAACATATGGAATCATCTCATGTTTAGCATCACTAACTTCCTATTTTGTTACAAACATAAGTGTTAAACTTTTTCTTGCATTTACCATTCTTTTTAACTGCCCTATAGCTGCAAAATACATATTAGTTTTCATGCGATGAGCACGAACAATGTACTCTTTCCCATCTTTCAATATTTATTATCCTCCCTATAGAATATGGATTTCCTATCATAAAGGTATGTGCTACCCAATACAATTCCACATATGTCTAGTGGCACTATATCAAGCTCTACTTCAACAACATAAGTATAAGTGATTTCAAACTTGATTTTACATTGCTTGGTTACTTGTAAATTGTTATCACTGCATATCCATCCCAATGGATATGGTTTAGGATGTGACTTAGTTTCAAGTCCCAAGTTATTCACAACATCTTCATTGATTATATTGGCTTGTGATCCACTGTCTACAAGAGTATCAACTTTGACATTATGTGTTAT